>RJWH01005842.1:0-67138 GCA_004363575.1 Solenodon paradoxus
TAATAGTGACCCTTTTATTAAAACATTCCAAAATGTCCTTCCAAATTATAGTAAAAGTACTTCCTAATTTACAAATGGAAATGTGACAGAGATTTTGGAATGTACAGACACGGTGGCTTGCAGCAACTGTAGTTTACATATCATACTTGAATAATGCTGATAAAACATCGCTTTACTAAAGAGCGCGCTGCTGGATTCCCCCCTTCCAAGTGAGGAGTCCTACAAGGGCCTATAGCTAAACTTCACTACTTTCCTCAAAAAACGCACTTTTCAAGTCAACCAACTTTTAGTAGCAAGCTAGAGCTCCTGCCACAGTTTAGTACAAAAAGCCTCAAGGGCAAGTTTAACTTAAAATAGTCCCCAATCAGTAGCACCCCCTGGCGAACAAATAAAAGCACATTGAAATCCCCTCTGAAGGGATTGTTTATTCTCATCTTGAAATATTGCCACTTTACTATGAGTGAGTGCCAGAAGAATCTCCTAACATCACAATGAAATCTGCAAAACATCACACTTGATATTATGGAACACAGAACATGAAACAAGTATATCGAATACTCTTAAAAGCATCAAAGATAAGCAGGAAAACGTGAGTGAAAAGCAACAAACAAAAGATGTCTTTTAAAAACATACTTAAAGGGGCACCCTGCTGGCCTGGTGGTTTAGTCCACATATGCACTACTAAACCCAGTTCAAGACAAGGGCTGGGGGCACAGTCAAGGTGAACAACTAAATAGAATTAACTGCTTCTTCCTCTCTCTCTCCTCTTGCCTGCATGCCAGCTTGCCTTCATTTCTGCCTGCACCTTTTCTTTGATAGCATGAAAATAAAGTGATCAAAGGCCTCTTTTTATATTCTTCACTAGAAGGCAAAAATATTCACAACAGACTTTTTTAAAAGCACAGAGTAAAATTCATGGTAAACACTGAGAAATAGAGTATTATTTTCAAAATAGTAAGGAGGAGAAAATGCAATAAAAGCATTCAAAGATGAAAAGAAGGAAACAAAAATCAGAATAGGAAAACATAAAAAAGCACAAAACAAGATGGTGGAAGTAGATGTAACCACATGAGTATTTACACTCGATGCAAACTGCACACACAATTCAGTTATCACGATGATTAGACTATATACCAAATCTCGCTATTCGTTGCTATAAGACAATACAGAGGCCACAGGAAAATTTAATGCTTAAGGATGGAAACCTTATACTGCAAATAATGACAAATAGCAATAAAACAATCATGACAAATGTATAAGTTCAATTCTTTTGAAAGATTGAAAAATATTCTAAAGAAGTACTCATTTAATATGTTTGCCATAAAATATTCTTGGCCATAGTAGAAGAAATTGGAAAATGGGTCATCATTTTGCAATTGACTAGCATAAAACTCTATAACGTAGAAACAGTCATTTAGTATATAGATTTGAAACATTCAACTGAAAAATATACGGGAAAAGTTTTTGTGTATGCACAATTGGGGAATATACATTCTTTTTAAAGCATATATAAAACAGTTATAAAAACTGACCATGAAGTAAGCCATATAGAAGTCTTTAACACATTTTAGGATCATGCTTACCATGTTTATAATGCAATTAAATTAGAAAATCAACAGAAAAAAGTAAATAAAATATTTCACTCATCTGAAAAGTAAGCACATACATTTCTAAACATCAAGGAACGCAGAATAAAGAGAACATTATGAATGAAAATTAGAATATATTTAAAATTTAGTAATGATGAAAATATTGCTGATATTTCTTTAATAAAACATTTGTACAGCCAAAGTGGTAGAGAGAAGTGTGTAGTTTTACATGATCACTAATGAAAAGTAAAAAGATTGAACATTAGGTGTTGGGATCAATAAAGAGGAAACTTAGTTTAGACGTGTGAAGCCAAAGCAGAGTAATACAATTACCCAGGCAACTGGAAAACCAAGAGCCCCTCCTGGCGAGGAAAACCTTGGCGAGGAGGTTTTTGCTCCCTGCTGAGGCTCAGGAAGAAGCCTACAAGCTAGATAGTTATCTTAAACCTTTTAAATGTAAAATCACTCTGTAAACTTTGTTAGAATCACTGATTTACTTCTTGCATTTTTTTCTGTAAATGACTGCCTCCTGTAAAGACAATAAATACGGGAGGAGTCAGTGACTGGTGGGTAGCTATTTGGGGCAAGAGTTCCCCTGATAGTTTTACCCCCTAACCCTGCTTTCTTCTATTTTGGTCCATTTTGTTCTTTCCTTCTTTTTCTCAATCCTTTTAGTCCCTTCCTCCAGCCCTGACCTTAGGAGTTGAGCCCTGACAATTAGGAAGCTAGTAATTGGCTTAAGAAGTTACAAAGAAAAAGCAGAGTAAACCCAAAGCAGGCAGAAATTAATAAAAAGAAAGATGAGTAATCTCAGATCCCAGTAATGGCGTAACAGTTTATTTATAGCAATTCCTCTGCTGTAGAAAACTCAGATTCTTGGCAAGCAATTTTTTTAATATTTTATTCAAAAAGCTCAGATTCCTAAAGAAAACAATGAGAAATCACCAGGCCAAGATTTGAAAGAAACTGGACAAGGGTTGATACTTGGATGTATCTTTGTCTTGACGTTTCTTTGTTTCTCTAGAATAGCTTCTTAGGTTAGATGAATAAAGTCAAGTTCAGGGTGTATAAAAAATGAGGTCTCTGATAAATCACTCCATGTTTAACTGAGAACAGAAACATTGACCGCCTGACATGACAGTGAAGTAAAAGTACACCAGCTTTCAAAAGATTAAACTCTGACTTTGGGTCATTTGGTTGGTCCAGAAAATATCGAGTCCTGAAACAGATTAAGGTTCTTTTAGATTTCTAGTCTAGCAAATATTATAAAAATCCCCTTAAAATAAGACAACCTCTTCAACCAAAAATCATTTCTACGAGTAATAAATCACACCATTGACCTCACAATTACACATAGGCAATCGAAGAGATAAATGAGAATCAGAAACAAAAGAGAGCATAAACAGACACAGAAAGATTTCAAACACTAAAAATATCAGATTCAGATTTTAAACTAAACACTTAATAAGAGTAAGAAGATGAAAAACAAATTGGAAAATTTTGTTAGAAAACTGAATCTTCAAGATGTCATAGAAGACTTAAAAACTAAAGAAAACTTCTAGAACTGAAACATATTTGGAAACTAAATGGATGGTCTTAACAAAAGATCAGACAGAGCTGAAGATAAAATCAGTGAACTGGAAGGTAGATCGAAAGAAAGTATTTTGAATGAAGTACAAAGAAACAGAAGGGTGAAAAGCATGGAGAAGAGGGAGCAACGCTGACATCAACATGAAAAGTAAAATATTTCATTAGAATCCAGAGGGCAAATAAGCAAGAATGAGGCAGAAACAATGACAAGAAACAGGGTAATGACTGAGAACTTTTCAAAAGTGGTGGAAGACACCAATATGCCTAGTCAACAATACCAACAGACCAGAAGCAGGAAACAGTGAAAGAAAATAATCCACATTGAAACACATAAAATCAAAATTCCAGAAAATTCAAAGATAAAGACAAAAATCATAAAAACCAGACTAAGAACAACTTATATTCAAAAAAACAGTGGACTGACAGAAACAATGGAAATTGGAAAATAATAGGGTAATATTTTCATGGTCACCTCCCATCAAGTCTGTCAATCAAGACTTTCAAACACAAAAAAAATAACTTTCAATGTTAGAGTTAATTTTTTTTAATTCAGTCAAACACAAACTAAGAGAATTTACTGCCAGTATACTAGCAATACTAAATATGGTACATGTGTAAAATAAAATGTAGAAAGAATTAAAATATGTAAAAACAATAGCATATAATATAAGGAGAAAGGAAAATGATATTTAAGTATTTTGAGGTTCTTTTACTATCTGGAGAAAAGTATAAAAGCAAATTAACATTCTGTTAATTAGTAAAGTATGAAGTTTAAATTTTCTTGAATAGCTACTAAATAAAAGAGTAAGAAAGCATGCAACTTCCAAATTAATAAATGAAAAATTACCTATCTAAAAGAAGAGAAAAGACAAAATAAAATAGCATGGGATAGACAGGACAATAGAAATTAGGAAGTAAAACAGTCAATGTAAAGTCAAATGTTTCACTAATCATATATAAATGGAATACAGAAAAAGCTTGTCACACTAGATTTATGTGTATGTATACATACACATTATTGACAAGAGAAACCTAAATCATAAGAAGATTAAAGTAAAACACTAGTGTATGATGGAAACACTGAACAAAAGAAAGATTGTATAGTCTCATTGATCTCAAAGCAAATTTTAAGGCAAAAAAAGAACATTATTCAGGATTAAGAGATAATTATTCACAGTCTATAATTATTATTCACTAAGAAGAGATAATCTGTTTACAATGGCAAAATATACATGAGTTCAACTTCAAAATATATAAAGTGAAATCTGAGAGAAATAAAACAAGAAAGCAAATAATTCCACAATTATCATGAAAGATTTTTTTTTCTTTGTAAAGGACAGGTTCCGGCAGGCCTGAAGGCGAGTGGGCAGGCAGGAAGAGAGAGGAGGCAGAAGCTTTCTTTTATTTAGTTGTTCATGTATAAGTCTTCCCTCCCTGGCCCCAGGAGACAAACCCAGGTCCTCAGGTCATTTGTGTGGATTGTGCTGGACCTAGAGACTGAGAATTTTTCCCGTAGGCCACCAAGGCACACCAAGTGGAAGACTTTAAACAATTTTTTGATACTTTTCAAACAAGCAACTAACATACCAATAATGTCTTCATAAATAACACATTAATCTAATACATGCAGAACATTCGCCCAACAGATGCAGAAACATTTTCTTTTTCAAAGACAAACTGAACATTTAAAAATTCATCATTTGCTGGGCCACAAAGCATATCTTTAGAAAATTTTAAAGCTGATCAAACTGATCTAAGCCAGAAATTCAAAGCTTCAGTCCATCAAAAAAGAAGAGAAAATGTCCGTCATTGAAGTTTAAGATTTATAAATCACATGTGGCTAAAGAAGCAATCAAAATGGAAATTAGGAAGCATTTTAACTAAATTGTAACAAATGCTGCGTTTCCAACCCATGGAATGCGCCGAAGCAGGTGTTCTCAGTCTCAGCACCACTGACATCTGAGTGTGTTAACTGCTTGGGGCGGCAGCAATCCTGTGCATGCAGGACGGTCGACAGTATTCCAGGCTCCAGAGCCCTAAAGGCCAGCAGCACTTTTTCCAAGTCATGAAATGAAAAATATCTACAGATATTGCTAAATTTCCCTTGCGTAAGTGCAAAATTTCCCCAGTTGAAAACCACTCTTCAAAAATGAAGCCTAGGGGAAGAAGAAAAGCTGAACATCATACACTGAGAATACATCCATTATCTGCTTCAAGAAGCTAGATGAAGAACAGTATAAAAGTGTAAGAATGTAAGGAAAAGAAAATATTAACTAGAAGGGCAGAGGTAACAAAATAGAATGCAAACTTAGAAGAAGGCGAATCCACAAAGCCAGTATTTTCTCTTTGAAAGATTAGTAAAATTTCTGTCCTTCAGGCAAGATTAATCAAAGAACAGGGAGAAAATCCAAACAACCAATAATTGTAATGGAAAATAATTAAAGATCAAACATCAATAAAATAAAGTGATTTTATAACACCTTTAATTCTAACGTGTTGAAAAAACAGATGAAAGGGGAAAATTCTGAGAAATTTATGTTTTATAAAAATTTAAATGATGAATTTTAAAGCCTGATTAATCCTATAGACATTAAAATCTATCCATAAACATATGACTACAGCCAACCACAAAGCAAATTAGCAAAACACCCCAGCCCCCTGATAAACATACCAGAAAATATTACCAAACGTTTAAGGAAGAAGTCATATTCATCCCAGAAAACAGAAAGAGGGAATTATGGTTGCCAAATCATTGTATCAAGTAGCAACACCTTGCTATTACAAACCAACACAATGAGAAAGGAAAAATCACTACCTATCTAGGATCATGAATGAGAAAACTCTAGACACAAAATCAGTTAACAGATTCCAAAATATATTTTAAAAAATCTAGCTTCTTACAGGAATATAGGATTATTTTAACGTTAGAATATGAATGCACAATGTGCTACATTAATAGATGAAAAAGAAATATAGGATTATTTCAACAGATGCTGAAAAAGTATTTGATAAAATTTAACATTCGTTCATGCAACTATGTTTAGCAATTTAAGCATATGATAGAAACTATTTAATATGATAAAGAGTAGCTATTCCTCCTAAATATTCTTAAGCTAACATTATCAAGTTAAAATAATGAAAGGCTTTTATTTGATAGAGTAAACATGACAAGACTTCCCTCTTCACTTCAACACTGCATGGGAGGGTCTAAAAATCAAATGATAATAAAGTCAACCAAAAGATTAAAGAACTGAAAATGAAGAAATAAAACTTACATCATTTGCTGATAATATATTGTGTACACAGAAGAGCAAAAAGGATCCACAGACAGGTTATCATTAATAAGTGAATTTAGCAAAGTTGCTGATATCTTATCAATTATAAAAATCAGCTAGATCCACATGCCAGCATTAAACAGAAAATGAAATTTAAAAAATATATCTGTAATAGCACTACTCTTATGCATTTTAATTTTTAAACAATTCTGCTGTATAATTTCAGTAAAAACTTAAGAGAACAAGTCAACCAAATTATCAATCTAAAACGGCACTAATAATTTTTTCTCACCGTTGTCAAAAATTTTCCAAGTTTTTCTTAAACAATAGCAAAAATCTATTAAATATAGAGGATAGACCTCCAGAAACTCTGCTAAGCAATTTGTTTCAAGTACTTCTTGAAACCGGAATTAACAGAGGTATTACCCTCTTGAGTCAATTACCAAATGTGACAGTGTGGGTCTCCTAAGATCGGAACTCAACAATTTCCGTTTCAAAGTCCACACCCTTTTCACACTGTTTGTCTTTTCTTACTAATCTCCTTTAAGAATTTCCCAGGTGTATAACTGCTCTCTTTCAACCAAAATGTGCTCCCAACATTTTAACATGTTATTTGCAAACTCTCGAGAGCATATTACCATAATGCTTTCTAAGTTGTCCATCCTTAAGACACATGATACTTTTAAAGACATTGTAACTAATATGAGGGCCAGGAGACAAATTCTATTCCAGTATTTGCAAATAACTCATCAAGATTTTCCCAAGTAATTATTATGACACTTTATAGTTTGTCTCTCCTATGAAGTTACTGAAACAAATATTTCCATATTTTAGATGTAATATTCTCTACATTAATAACTTCGAAGGAGATGAGGATGGATAAAAATCTCTGTAAGTACGGATGCCAGGAGGTCATTGTCCTGCCTTCAACACAGACCTTCAGGTTTGTTAACCACTTTCTTATATATACTACTGCACACCATCTGAGCGTAAAACTCTCATTCATTCATTCACTTATTCAGCAAATATTTACTGAGAACTTATGTGACAGACATTGACCTGTGCATTGGGGATAAAACTGAATAAAATTGCCTTCATGCTAATAGTATCTTTAAATTACATACAAATATTGAGTTTTTGCTTATGATACAGAGGTATCATCAAATGTTCAATAAGGGTCAAAATTGTTCCCAGTTGAGAACCACAGGACACAAGGAGGCTGTGGCCTCTGTCCTGGGCAGTGGTCTCCGACCCTTGGATAGTTGTCCCACTCGAGCATACACATGACCCCTAGGAGATGAGGACTTAGACTATCATAACTTTACCCAAAGACCAATGGCTCCTATCTCTCTGGTGTTTAGACATTTCCTTTTTGAAACATAAACAGAAAAATAAATAATTATATTTCCAGACAATAAAGCTACTGTCACTCCCTTTTTCAATGTCTTAAGCTTATGGAGAGAGCACACATGGGGTTGGTGGGACTTGGAAAACAAGATCAGAAATTACCTTCAGGCTCATCCTGGTGGAGTAGTGTGGTTGGGTTGATCGCCTCTGAAGGAACACAGGCCACACCTCTGAGTCCAAAGTCCTGGTTCTGGGGGGAAACAGTCAGTGTGAACAATTAAATAAAAATAAATAAAATGCTTCTTCCTCCTCTCTCTTCCTGCCTGTCTGCCTACTCACCTTCATTCTAGCCTGTACCTTTCCTTTGGAAAAATAAATGAAAGAAATTCCTTTCTATTCACCAAAGGTAAATTTTACTCTCCTCTGGTAAAGAAAACTTCATGGCATCTCTCCAGGGAGTTGCATGAAACAAGCACAAGCACAGATTTAATCTTTACTAAGGTAAAATGCTACATACCTAACTGCCACAAGTCACGTGAACACCTTAAGAATCACCTGACCAACAGACCTCTAAGTCTTCCAGTGCCATCCTAGAAGCACAGTACCTAGCATAAGGATGGTGCAGGTAGACGCTCAGTAGAAAAACCTGGTGAATGAATGGATGAATCATAATAGAAAAAATGTAAGAAAAATGTTATATTAAACTATTAGGATTATCTATTTAAAAATGTTGTTGCCCTCTGTCTCTCTCTCTATATATACATATATTTATAGGTATGCTTATATATATTATATCGCTCTTTTAATTTGCAACAACATCAAATATATATGCTTTTTCATTAGTTTACTTTTACATGATGGCTAACCGAGTTTCACAACTTGCTATTCATTTTAAAAGATTATGCACACACACACACACATATATACTTGCATGTTTGCTAAAACCTAAAAGTTGGCTAGGGAATATTTCAGTTTAATTCTATCATGAGGACTAATTCAATGCCATTTCATATTGCTACATATTTCAGTAGACAAAGTATGATTCATTAAAACCTTATTTGTTCATTATGAATAGCAACTTATATTCATTGTAAATGGACTCGTTATGGGAATAATTTGAAAAATTATATTAAATCCTTATATTATAAAGTAAATTGCATACTTTATTCAATTTTCAAGTGAGTATCATTTTTAAAATTCTAACCCATTTCGTTTTGCACAAATCTCTCAAGTTAACCTTTCACATAACAAATTATATAATTTATATCTGCCTAGCAGAATTATAATTTGACCACATACATAAAGCTTGAAATAAAGGTAAAAATGATCAGCACAGTCTACATTTAAATGTGATTTTCTTGCCCTCTCTGATTTGCGAATTCTTGCCTTGACCCTGGAAAACTGTGAAATCATCCTCTATTTTTCTATTTTTGTTCTATGTCATGTTTTCAACTCCAAACGCAACAGAGAATTCAAACAGAACATTAAGAGCTTTAAATATAGTTTAAGCCTCTTTGGAGATATAAAATCCATCATCCAAAGCAGGTTTTATGTACTTCCTGTGTAACAAGATGCATAATATTCTTTTTGAGTGAGAACAGATCTGTCCAATTTAGTTTCCCAGGGGAAAGAAGCACCATTATCACTCACAGAGATGCCCCATGCAGTAAAGACCGCCATTCATTAGCAGCTCTAACGGAGCCGCCAGAAGGTTTTATTGCTTGGAGGACTGGCGACACCGCCATGGGTGCCAGGAGGGAGCAGAGGGGCAGCCTTGATCCTGCTGCCTCTTCCCTTGCCAGGGTCCATGGTCCTCTCCTGGGGACCACGCTTGAGAAGCTGGAATTCTCGAATAGACAGCTTTGGCCTTCACGAATTTTTTTTTCACAATGTAGTTTCATAAAACACTGGAAACAACTATGTCTATTTATTGACTTGTATGCAGGTCGCATAGGCTGACAGTACTATATAGGTTTGCAGGTCACATATGCACATACACCACACCACACACACCATCCACCACTGTCCAGTGAACAAGCTCTACCCACCCCACTCCTCCCAGTGAACCCCACTTTTCCTCTGGTCACCACTATTCTGTCGTCAGAATCTAAGATTTGTTTGTTTTGTTTGCTTGCGTTCCTTCTTTTTCTACAACATGAGTGAAATCTTAATCAGTCTTTCCCTGACTTATTTCATTTAGCATGATTCCTTTGCAGTCCACCCATGTTATCAAAAAAGGCAAATATGACTATTTCAATCACATGCCCAAGTCTGAAAAAGATTAATTGTTGACTAAAAAAATATATATATATATCGGATGTTAGAGTGACTTTGCAGAGCCTAAACTTGAATGAGTACAACCTCAGGATTGCTTATAGAGAGAAGGAAAGCCTTAGAACTTGAGTTAAAGCGTGGATGGTTTGATCTGGAGTGAGCCCGGGGAACTCGCCTCTTAGGAGACCCCCACAGGAAACAGGCTGCACCAAGCGGCTGACACTGTGACTCACTCGGCTCAACAAGATGCAACAGAAGGAAGGCTGCACCAGGTCTGGACTGTTCCAGGGCTGACAGCTCCCAGTATTTCAGTTTTGGGGGAGCCCAAACTCACCAGGCAGAAACAGATGCCATCCAGGTGGCTCGATCTCCAGGAGAGGACAGACGGACAGGGGTCTGACATCACCTCCTAGTGGGTGGAGGAACCAGGAGCTTGACCCCATGGTGCTCTCCTTCCTTCCAGGCAAGTGCCGAGAAAAATGACTTGAGTCGTGTGAATCTAACTTCTTCCTCACGGGGGGACAGAAGGGGACTCGTGAGGAAACCTGACATTTCAAAACGTGCTGGACCCCTCTTCCACACTTGCGGTTGGGAGCTGGGGAGCAGGATAAACAGTGACATCAGGGTGGGCTGATGACTTAGCCCAAACCAAAGCCAGTGGAGTCCCCGTACAGCGGGACCTGTCCTTCCCTGTGTCCCTCTCCCTTTTGCCTCTCCAGCTCTGCCCTGCAAACACCTCTTTCCAGGACACCAGGAATCTCCCAGGAGGATTTGTAACCTGATTTGTAACCCAGGAACCCTTTTCCACCTCCACAACTTCAAGTGAATGCAGCCAGGGGCAAGGGGGTTCAGTTCTCAGTTCACACTGGCCTCACCCCGTCTGTTACAAAGGCGCCGCTCTGCTGGTGGCTTTGCTCTTGCTCCGCAGAGCACACGGGTGCAACTGACACGACCTGCAGCAACATCTGCAGGTGCAAGAGCTGCTGCTGCCTTCCACACGCACAGAGCACTTACTTAGCCTGCAGGCAAATTCATCTCGCACGAAGGCTATTTTATAAGGAAATCCTGACCATTTCATGTTATTTAGTCAACACTGTCCTGATAATGCAAAAATAGGATGGGTGACCAGGTTCCCAGCAGAAACTCACAGTTGCAAGCACACAGGGCCAGAAGAATGTGGGAAACACTGAGCTAACATTAAGTGCAGGGTGGTAGGGATCCTCAACACCAGGGTCACCCATTTCTCTCTGGTCTGATGAGAAGAGCTGGCAGAGGTTGTGTGGCTGGCCGGGGGCTGTGGCTCATGCCCCTGCACTGCTGCAGAGAGGGCAGAGAGAGGGCTGTACCATAGTCCCAGCCCAGGAAAAGGGGCAAAATTCAATGTCCGGTTTCTACTGAATGCACATTACTTTTCCACCAGTGGAAAAGTAGGAAAATTCAGAGTCTAGCCACTGTAAGCTGGGGATCATCTTTACTGCTAACTCCTGATTTTTTATCACTTCTGTGGTTATTGACAAGAATTTCTTGTTTGAGTAACACACACACATTTCTAGGGATAAAAGAGAGTCAGGCCTGCAACTTACTCTTAAAGAGGCTGAGAATCATTATTTACATATACATAGATAATCTCTATAAGATATACAGACAGAAATATGGGAGGAAGAGAGATGTATTTGGGTAAAGTATTTAAACTATACTAAGCTTTGTGTAAGTCTAATATCATAACAAAAAAATTTTTTAATTATAAAACAAATGCTTCCAAAATGCAGAGTCCACAGGGGAACAGAATTAACATCAACTGGAAACTTGTTTGAAATGCAGAGTCTCAGGCCCCTCCCCAGACCTGCTGACTCAGAATCTGAATTTTAGCCTGATCTCCTGGTGATTCAGCACACACACTGGAATCTGACAAGCGCTGCCCTGAAGGACAGTGGAAAACAGACACTGGAAGAAGATATTTGTGGATTTGGTGGTAGGAAAGCACCTAGGGGGAATAACCACTGGTCAAGCCCTCACTCTGTTTGCCACACCCTAACCTCGAACTTCCAACCTCTGGAACTATGAGAAATAAATGTATGTCAGTGACAGGCAACCCAGTCTATTGTACTTCATTGCAGCAGCTCAAAGTGACTAAGACAAATTTCTAAAGTGTATGGATTTAATTAACTCTCCAACCTTTCTTTTTAAATTGAAGTAACTGTTGAAAATACGCACGGGTTCACTCTTCATCAGATATGATAACATAACACGCCCACCACTCCATGTCTCATAGCCTCCCCGAGTGTCAGCTGGCCCCACCACCGTGCGCCCCCACCCTCACCCTGCTGGCCCTCTGACAACCTCGAGTCTGTTGTCGATGCCTAAGGGTTAGTTTGGGGTTTGTTGAATCTGCTCATTTGCTTTGTTTCTCTATATTCCCCATAAGTGAGTGAGGTCATCTGGGATGTCTCCCTCCTTCTGACTCATTTCATTTAGCATAATCCCCTCCAGTTCCATCCATATTGCTACAAATGGCAGGATTTCATCACAATTAAGTACCATTCCGTTGTATACACAGACCACATCTTCTTTATCCATTCATCTGTCAATGGGCATGTAGGCTGCTTTCGTTTCTTGGAATACATTTGCAGTATAAACATGGAGGTGTGTTATCTCTTTCCATCAGTAATATGCAGTAAATACCTAACAGTGGGATAATGAGATTATATGGAACTGCTTTTCTCAATTATTTGAAAAATCTTCGATAATGGCTGTACCCATTTACACTCCCACCAAAACTGACAAGGGTTTTCTTTTCTCCACATCCTCACCAACATCTATTCTTTCAGTCTTCTGAATAATAGCCATTCTCGCAGGTGTGAAGTAGTATCTCCCTGTTGTCTTTGATTTGCATTTCCCTGAGAGCAGGAGAGAAGGAACATCTTTCCATATGCCTGCTGACCATCTGTACTATCTTCTTTGGTGAAATTTCTATTCAGCTCCTCTGCCCACTTTTTGGATTGTTTTCCTGTTGCAAACTTTCCAAGCTTTTACAGTCAAAAGTATATTTTCTTATTCCTTAATGTTGGTGCCTTTTCATCCTATATGGTGGCAAATGAGTGGTAAAGGTGTATTTGAGAACCTAACAAATGAATTGAAGGTCAATTGTATTTTTAAGGAATGAATTTATGCCTGTGGCTCAGTGGTTAAGACACAGGCCATTTAAAGCCCAAGAACCCGGGTTTGAGACCCAGGGATGGGAAAGGAAAAATGCATTTAAAAACATTTTGCATCTCTTGCGTAGTACTTTTAACAATAAAAACCACAGAGGAAAATGTCCTGCTATTCAATGCCAGTTGTTTTTTTGTACTAATATTGATAGAGGTTGTCATAACGATTATTTCTTTCTTTGCTTAATTTGAGTTTTAATGTAGAGGGTGAGTCTCTGGTCACACATTTACAAAATAGTTTAATTTTGCTATAATGAAGTTTAATTTCACTGTTGAGCGTTCAGCACAAGATTGGTAGGTATGACAAGCTGAGTAACAGCCTCTCAAAGATGTTCATGTCCTACTCACTAAAATTTGTGTTCTCCTAAGATGGGGAGATAATCCTGGATTGTCCGGGGTGGGGGGGATATAATCACAGGTGTCCCCTGTAAGAAGGCAATATGAGGATGGAAGCAGAGAAAGAAAATGCAGCTTTGATGAGGGAGAAAAGAGCTTTGATCCAGGAATGTACGTGTCCTTGGAGGCTGGAAAAGGCAAGAATTGCTGAGGGAAAACATTTTAGACTTGATCCTCTGGAATTACAACACACTTGTGTTGTTTTCGATATGAAGTGTGATAATATGCAAAGGCAGCAACAGAAAACATATGCAGACCGCACGCTCCCCTTCCTCTGTCAGATCCTGGGGACCTGTCACAGTGCCAAGTGCTGGGAGAGAGGGCCACCTGGTCTCCGGTCACTTGTGGCTACTCACAGGCTGCCATTCCTGTCTGCGTGTCCCCTGCAGCCCCAGGAACCCCCAGTACACTGAGCACAGGATCTGGGGGAAACTGCATGGACAGTTACTTCCAGAGGCGGCTACAGAAGTTGTAGGAAAAGCAGCAGGAAGGTGTCATCAAGCATCTGAAACAGAAAGCATTTTGCCTTTTTCTGCTATCTGTCTCTCTCACCTTATCACAGTCTTTTGAATTGTATTTAATGGTAATCTAAAAATTAAGAAATTAAAAATAGAGAAAAAATTAAAATAGTAAATAGTCACCATGATTTATGGTTAATCTTTATATTGTGTCATGCCAGTTTTAAGTACAAATATACTAGCCTTTAGCAATGCACACAATTCCAGAATTTCATAATCCGTCACTTGCAGCTAGTGTGCACATAGCTCTTTTGTTGTTTTCAATACAGTGGAAACACTACACAGAAGTAACTCAACCATTTTTACTTCTCTTCTTGATAGGCACACATCCTACCAGCATCCTCTAGTCTCAGGATACTGACAGGATGGAAAGACTGAAAGGCAAAGGAGCTAGGAGTTGCCCTGTCTTTCCGCTGCCTTCTCTTGTCATCATTTTCAGCCCAGGAGGTCAGCAGGGAAGAACCAAGTGGGAAAGGCGATGTCCAGTTCCTTGGTCGGGTCACTCAGTTCTTAGAGAGCCACTGCCTTCTCTGCATTTGAAGCAGGTTCTGGTTCTCGGGGAAGCCTGGGGTCTCGGGGCTGTCCGTGGCCCTCAGGACTCAGAGATGTCACACACACCGCCTTTGCCTCCACTGGAATTCCCAGTGCACACAGCACTGCAGAGAGCTCCTCTTCTCTGTTTTCCCATCAGACTTCGCATACAAAACACGGGTTTCCAGACACAGTCATTAAGATGCGCTGGAAGACGGCAGCAGACCAATAAGCAAGCGACTCTTCGGAGAGACTTTCCTCTCTGGACTCTACTTCCTTCCTAATATTTCTGTCTAGAAGTGGGGCTGAAGGCCCTCTACTTCATTGGTTCCTTTCCAAAGTCCAAAGGAATCTTCACCCAACTCGGGGGCTGCAAGCAAAACGTTCCCTTTACTTTTTCTTAAATCTGCTTATTCCTAGAATCGTCTCCATTCCCCAAAAGGCTGAGATCATTTGCTCAGTCCCAAAAGGTGCCCAGGCATTTTGTGTCCTACCTCTGCCCCCGGGCCTTCCTCCTTCCAAGAAGCTGCTGCAGAGCTTCCCGGGGTCTTTACTACTGTCTAGACCCCGACTCCACTTTGGGCATGTCTGGAGACTTGTACTCTTGATTACTAGCTGGTAAAATCCACCTAAAGTTTCTGCTTTTTTTCCTGGAGTCCGGAGTCTGAACTATTTTGTTTCCAGTTACAAAGTCCTTACCCATAGTTTTGGGACTAGAAAAAATGTGTTACGTCCTCCAGCTTATGCAAAGGTCCTAGAAGTCTCTTTAAGAAATTTTGTTCTCTGGAATTGATGGATTATGGTTGAGTATTTATGTGTTAGAGGTCTGAGTAAGTTGGTTCTTGGAGGAGTCAATGAGGCAAGGAAAATTACATTATTTATCCCTAATTTTATAATAAAATATGACATCATATAAATTCCATGTGTCCTCCAACAAACATTCCTATAAAAACTCAATAAAATCATTTTTATTGAGAACAGATTTCGTTATTTCTCTTCGCTTCCCAACTAAGTTGCCAGATTTCTTTTAAACACACATTACAAGGACATAGTTAATTATATGCTTAAATGCAAATGTATTTAAAATATTTTGTTTTACTGTCTATGGAATTACTCAGAGGCAATGTGAATGTGAAAACCATATGTAATTTCATAGGCTGAAGATATTTTTAAGGTTTTTCTGCCTTGAAGAAGGAAACTGGCATAAACCACTCAGAAACTATTTCTCTCCTCACATCTTTACTGGAGTAACTATACAGACAAAATAAATTAATTAAAAAAGTCATTCCCCTGTGTGTGTAAATGGATGGAGTCACCTTTAGAATCACTCAGAATCAATTTACAATCATTTGTTTATAGAGTCGTAGTGTTTAAAAGGGGGCAGGGCTGGCAAAGGAAACACCAGTTTAATTGTCTATCTCCCCTGAATTATCAAAGTCAAAAATCTCAAATCCAAACTCTTCCATATAGAAGCAGATTACTTAGCATTCACATTGCTGCCTGCCTCTTTATCTAAACCCCAGTTTGGAAGACCTTCCATTAAGACAAAAGAGCGCACACTTCTGAGGATACAGGAATCTCCATGGACAAAAAGCTTTGCCTTTAGAAAGGTTGTGGCCGGGAGGCAAGCAGAGGGCACCGCTGACGACACTCTCCGGTCAACAGGAACCCTGGCATTAACTTTCCTTTTGTTTCTAAAGGTTTCTTGTTAGTTCCACTTTTGGAACTGAGGTTAGGAACATGGGGACCGTTCAATTTTGAGTCTCCCCACTTCTCCTGGAAACCAAATACAGCAGCAAGGAACACAAAAATAAAGCCGTGAAATGCTTCTTTGGTGAATTAGGAGACAGAGGAAAATCCGCCAACTCCAAATTATGGGTAAAATGGCCCAACAAAAGGAAAACTAGCAAGTCCTGTACAGGAAGCAGTTAGAGCAGAGCAGGGAAAATGGGAAGCACAGAGGAGGCTTTGCGGCAACAAATGTTAGAAATCAGCAAAAAGCCCATCTTACATAAAATCTGCCCGAACAGAAATTAAATATACTGAGGCATAATTGCTGGAAAAGGTAGAGAGAAGTATGAAATTCTCAGTGAAACCCAAAAAAGGGCAAATTCCCAAAAACGCCCCCTTTTGTAAAAGAAGTAGAATGTCCTAGAAGGCAGAGGCTTTGACTCATGGCAGGAGACTCTGAAGACACAGGTTGTTTAGGGCTGTGAAAGACGCCCTCTGGAATGCAATGGGGTTGCGAGAGCTGGAGGAAACTGTGCTACCCAGGACCCCATTACCAAGACAGAGTCGCCCATGGTAGCAACAAAGGAGGAAGTGGAGAAACTTTAGAAGTTCACCTGTTCCACTGCCCAGGTCTACACTCCACATGTGAAGGAACCTTCTGGAAGAGAGTCTAGGGCAATGCAAGTCATTCAAATCTGGTCACAATAAAAATCAACAGTCATCCAGTTTCAGTTCCGACATGTAAAGCACGCTGTCATTACAACAAGAAAAAGCTGAACAAACTAAAAATCAACGTCTGATCCAAGAACTGAGTTACCGCGCAAGTCACCACCCTGAAATCTGGAGCAACTGGTGAATCGAGAGAATCAGAGCCAAGATCATCTTAGCAGAAGCAGAGTTGCTGGAGCCATAAACTGACAGGAACACGTGATGGTAACTCTGAAGACCTGCCGGAGGTGGAGCGGGTCTAATTTGAGAATGAGAAAGTCGTAGAGACCTCCATCTCGGGGTACCCTTTGTAAGTTGACTTCCAGGAACAACCTCAGGTTCCCACCATGAAGATCCAAGGAGACCCTCATGACTCTGGGAGAAGAAAGAAGAAAGAGCAACCACTGTGAAATATTCCCTCCCCAGTGCCTAATCTCCAAGAGAAAATATACCAAAGCTTGGACACCCATAGGGCAAAGTATCCACTATCTTCATTCCTCTCCAGCCTACTGTCTCAACTGCTGAGGGTGGGGTAAGATCGAGGGGAGAACCATGAAACAACTGAGACAATCGCTAGTAGTCCAGCGACACAGGCTGACTAAAACAATGAGATTTCATTTAACTGTATTGGCTGCTTCCCCTCACCCATAGCTCACCACCAGTTTACAAGTAGGGATGGATTACAAGTAAAAGAGCTGCAAGATTCACTCTGTGGAGGAGATCATAGTGAAGGCCAAAGATAACAGGGAGAAAAGGACAAAAACAAAGACACTAGCAGAATTGGAAGGCTTTGGTAGGTATAGCTAGAGTAAATATGAAACAGATCCCAGCTCCTGGCCAGGTTAACAGAAAACTGCACACCAAAAGTCCATTTACCTGTCTCTATTAGGTGATACATGATTTCATGCTTTCAATTAAAACTTGCAAATCATGGTACAAATCAAGAGAAAGCCTGAAGAGACAGCAACCATCAGACTAGACTTAGACACAACATCAATTTTAGAAATATGAGACAGGGAATTTAAAATAAATATGATTAATATATTAAAGGGGGCTCTAATTGAAAGACAGACAATATGCAAGACCACATACATACTCTAGTCAGAGAGATCCAAACATTAAGAGTGAATCAAAAGGAAATGCTGAATATAAAAAACACAATAACAGAAATAAAGACTACAGAATGTCTCTGATGGTTATCTACATAGATGGGATATAGCAAAAAAAAAAAAAAAGTGAGCTTGAAGATATGTCAATAGAAACTTCCCAAGCTGAAAGTTGAAAGAAGAGTGAAAAAGAAAGCAAAGCCATGCCCCAGGAGAGCAGTCATTGGGGTCATTTGCCTCCAAAGGACATAGGCCTCATACCCCTGGATTCAAGTCCTGGGTCCTGCGGGGGAAACAACCAGTGTGAACTACTAAATAAAAATAAAATAAGGTGCTTTTTCCTACTTTCTCTTCTTTCCTGCCTGCTACTCGCCTTCATTCCTGCCTGAACCTCTCCTTTAAAATAATTAAAATAAAATAATGTCTCTTGTCTATTTAACAAAAAAAGAAAAATGAATGCAAAGCCCAGTGTATCTAAGAATTGTGGGACAGTGTGCAAAGGCACATTTAGTCAGACCAAATGGAGATGCAAGTAGACAGGCTTCATGCTTGAAGGAACAATAAATGAAAAGTTCCCCCAAACTAATGACAGACACCAAGTCACAGATCCAGGAAACTTAGAGAACACCATGCAGGATAAATCCAAAATGTCTGCACTCATCCTATCAAACTAAAAAACAAAACCAAACAAACAAAAAGACAACCAACCCAAAATCAAAGAGAACATGTTGAAAGAAATCTAGCAAATACATCACTTACCCTATAGAGAAAAAGGATAGTAGTCAGACCACTTTTAGAAACAATGCCAGGGGGTACAGATGAAATGAAATACCGAGTGAGGAAAGAAAAAAGACGCCACCAACCTAAAATCTATAAACAGCAAAATTATCATTCAAAAGAGGAGAAATAAAGACTTTCCCAGGCAAACAAAGGCTAAAGAGATTCATTACCAGCAGATGGGCACTAAAAGAAATTCTTCAGAGAGAAGGAAATGATAGGGGTCAGACACTCAGCTCTTCATAAGAGACAGAAAATCATCAGAGAAGGAATAAATAACTGTAAAATAAGGTCTTTTCTTTCTTATTCTTAATTGATATACTAGATAAATGTTTATTCAAAGTAATAATGGGACAACATAGTGAGTGGTACACAATATGAATAAGTGAAATAAATGACAATAATTTCATAAGGAATGAAAGGGAGAAATAGGGATATATCGTTACAAGGTACCACCTGAGAAATTGTGTAATTTTATTTGAAAGCAGACAGATTAGTTGTAAATATATATCGCAATATCTAGAGCAATCACTAAAAAATTTAAGAAGTCAGGTATTCTAAGAAAGAATGTAACATGTCAATTATTTCTAATTTTATTTATAGACTTAACAATCTCAACCAAAATCTCAGGAAAACATTTTGTAAATGTTTTGTAACAAACTGAATATAAAGTTTGTATGTAAATGCAAAAGATTTTTTAAAAAGCAAAGATAATAATAAGAACAGAACTTAAAGCATCTCCCTTTCTGCTTTCAAGACTGACTACAAATTTTAATAATAAAGTCAGTGATTATCATTGAAAGAACAGACACATACATCAAAGAACTAAAATCTAGAGCCCAGAATAAACCCATACAATCATAGTCAACTAATATTTAATAATGGGAAAAAAAATAATTCCACGGAGAAAGGATTGATTTTCCAACAGCAATGTCAAGATGAAAAAAAAAAAATCTCAACAATTTACTCAGAGATCTTATATCATTCACAAAAATTATCTCAAAGTAAATTATAAACCAAAGTAAACAATGGAACCAGCTGACAAGAGGTGAAACCACAAGTAAAACCTGAGAAAAATACAAAAGGAAGGCATGCAAACATTTCTGAATACATACAAAACTATAAGAAGCACAAAATAAAATAAGTACCAATGAAAACAGAACACAGAGTGTGGAAGGGGAATCAGCAAATAAAATGACACAGTAAGATTAAAAGAGAAAAAAATGATAGCTCTAAAAGACAGCAAAGAAAATAAAACAAATTCATAAAAGAAATTTCTGGAGGAAAACTTTAACAATAGAAAACAAAATTCAATAAAACTCCTGAAATATATAAAAAAGTATATATTGAAAAATAACATCATAACACAGGCAAAATTAACCTAGGACAACTAATGCTAAGACATATGCTATTAAAGTTGGCATGCCCCGTGGCCCAGGTGCTCAGCCAGCAGCTGGGGGTAGACCATGCAAAGCCCAAGGACCTGGGTTCAAGACCAGGATGAGGAGAGAGGGGGAAAAACATAAACAAATAAAAGTGCTTCCTTCTCCTCCTTCCTTAAAAATGCTTCTTCCGCTCTCTTTCTTCTTCTCCTTAAAAAGTAAAAATCTTACCATTTAAAAATAGAGTCCTTTGAGAAGCCAACTAATGAGATTATTAAGGAAGGAAAGAAAGCTAAGCTAGAATCAGGCCTTTCCACTGCAGCATGTAAAACCTGACATGGTGGAGCAACTACACAACACCCATGAAAAGCATGTGCAAGCAAAGCATTTTTGCATATAGCCCAATTCCTTTAAGAGCAAACACTAGAAGCAAAAGGATTTATTTTCCCCCTTTACTGAAGTATAATTGACATATAACATTATATTAGCTTCAGGCATGCAACATGATTATTTACATATTATATGCATATATTTGCATATATGATGAATATAATAAGTCTTCTTAACACCCATCACCATACCTAGTTACAATTTTTTTCTTACGATGAGAACTTTTTAACATCTACTCTTTTAGCAACTTTCAAAATCTGCAAGAGTGTAATTAAACTAGATTAAATTAGTCAATAGTGTATAGTCTATGCCCATGCTTCACTTTTTTTATAACTAGAAGTTTGTACCTTTTCTCTAGAAGCAAAGAGTTTTAAACATGAAAATTAGAGTGTCTGGAGGAAGAGGTGATCTGGATGGAATGGTGGAGAAAACATCTTTTTTTTAAATTGATTCTTACCAGCAAAAGTCTAACTCTCAAACTTTATCATAATTACTAGATCATAGAACTGCAAATGGCACATTACTAAGAGAAGTAATGTAAAATAAAAAAGAAAAAAGGTTCAGACAGGCCTAAAGCTTCTGTTATCCTGTAATAATAAACCATGATTTACTGCTCTGCACTCTGCCAAGGATTTCACAAGAGGCACAAAGACAGGCTGTTGACCTAGGATTCCTGTAAAAATAGACAGCTGGGTTTTCTGGATTTAAAAGAGGTCATAAACAGACTTTGATAAAGGACTTACCTTTTTAGTTTATGACTACTTATCTGCTATGTCTGTAACATAAAAGCTAAGCAGTAATAATAATTTTAGTTTTTCTACTAATAAAATCTAACTATGATTCTTAACCTTTCAACAGCATTATTAAAGTACAATGATAAGAAGAGTTTTTGACTGCTTTGGCAATAGAGATAACTTAGTTTTCTTCTTTTTTAAAAAAGGAAGGGTGCAGGCAAGAATGAAGGCAGTAGTAGGCAAGCAGACAGGAAGAGAGAGGAGGAAAAAGCACTTTATTTTTCATTTCATTGTTCACATTGGTTATTCCCCTATGGCCTGGGACTCGAACCCAGCAGTGAGTGGGCTGTGTCCTTCAGAGGTGATTTAAACACTACTCCACAAGGGCATGCCATAATTTAGTTTTAAATGTTATTAAGTTCAACTTTGTTTACAAATCCAGATCTTATGATTCATGTGATCAAAACTGGGATTTTTCTCCTGCTTAGTGATTTCAAATTGGAATAATTCTCAAGAAAATGAAAATGACCTCTGTGTGAGTAAAAATCTGATACTTCTGCCTAGGTGTCACAGTCGTAACTGAGAAACCTGTCAGATAAAAACTATGTAAGAGCACCAATTTACTCAATTATAAATGTTTGTAAAAGGAGCAACCTCCCTTGTTTAAATTTTATTTTTTGCCCTTCATGTCAATCTATAGGATTTTTTTTGTCAGTATAAAAGTATTAAAGGGTGAAATACATCTCTATTTATATATCGATATATATGTATACATGTATATATATATACATATATATATGTTCATATACAACCTTCGCTCTACTGCTATCAACAAGAGCTCTGTAAAATAACTTTCTCTGCTTTGGAGGAAGAAAAGGGATCACATACAGAGTCTCTTGAAAATCTGCTGCAAGCTATGATCCTTTTTCCTTTTGAGTAGAGTCACAGAGCCTGAAGCACATACATAAAGTACATATGTAAAACCACAGAATAGGACTACAGGTTGAATGTCCTTGAATTAATTCTTCATAAAAAACAGACACTGAGAAATGAGATTTTTAATCATGGATCTTTAGCTTGTCTGGTCACATATCCCAATAGGTCACATTTTTTACAAAGAATTCCTTTCAACTAAACCTAGGTTACATGAATTTTCATATCTATTTTCCTTGTGTCATTTTGTGGTGAATATCATCATTGGAAACTCCCTTTAATTAAAAACTTAAATTCAGCTGTGACTGCACTCTCGATTCTGGGCTCTAAAAGAGCTTCAATTCCTAGAACCTCTCTTTAGAGCTTTGTTTTTACTAAAATGGCATTCTATATGGGAATGAACTTGATAAAGCATAATGATCATTTCTAAACACCAATAATTTCAGTGACGAATATTTTCTAAATTTGAGGAATAGCATACTACATTATCTTAAATCTGAACACGATAATCCCACTGTGGCTAGATCTTTCTGTTCAAACATTATCTATAATCTGGTCAAATTAGCACTGGGCTAAATGAGGCTCTAACATCTCACAGTTTTATGAAAAGAGCTTAAGAACCAGAGTTAATTGCATCCAGAAGCACAAAAAAAAAAAAAAAAAAAAAAAAAGAATATGGATTCGAATGTCCAAATCACAGAGATGGATTTGAATGTCCAAATCACAGAGATGGGATAACTTTCTTGGCTGTAAACTAATCATCTATATTACAAACTCATTCTTTAACCTCAGCCAACTAACTTTTATTTATTTTAATAATAATGAAAAAAAAACACAGGAATCATCTACGTGGAAAAATGGTAGAAAGAAGGTATTTTCACAGCCATTTGCAGTGCATTGAGCTCCGCAGACAGCACAGGGCAGAGAGAGCGGTAGGCCCTTGGCCCCTCGGTGCACCCCTGAGCAGAAGTCACTAAATGTGGACAAAGGGGATGCTAAGCAGCTGACAGGCATTCTTTGTGCGAGTTGCTGGCAGGAGCACAAGAAGTACCCGGATGCTTCAGTCAATTTCTGCTTTCAAGCGCAGAAGTAGAAGACCACGACTGCTCAAGAGAAAAGCAAATGCGAGGACACGGTAAAGCCAGCTCGTGATGCCGGAGAAATGAATTGAAACCCTCCGCAAGGGGAAACAGAGAGCATGTGCCAGAATCCCCCATGCTCGGGAGACACCTCCTTGCTCTTGTTCCGGTTTTGTTCCATGTGTCGACCCAAGTCAGAGGAGAACCACCTGGCCTGTCCACTGGTAACGTCACAAAGAAACCGGGGCGGTGGTACTGCTGTTGCGAGGACAAGAGTGCTGCTCAGCTGAAGGGGAAACACGAAAAGGAGATGACTGCAGGCTGAGCTAAAGGAAAGTCTGAAGTAGCCACCTGGGATGTCAGTCTGACAAGGGCAAGAAAAAGAAGGAAGAAGAAAAGGAGGAGGAAGATGAAGAAGATGAAGATGAATAGTTGGTTCCAGAAAAGGCTTAATTTTTTTTTATTTATTTTTATTTTTTTTTGGTCTGTAAATATAAGCTTTCTGGAAACAATTTACTCCTTGTGAAGCAAAAGCAGTGGAAATATAAGGCACACTCTGGCCCTAGATGGCCCTGTCCTGGTGGCATTTTCGGGAGCCAGCAACTTTGCCCGGTGCAGTGTGGGGCTGTCAGTGGACATGGGATTTGAAGCAGGCTCTTATTGGTGTATAGCTCAAGTCGCTTGTATGTGAGGATGATAGTGTTTTCACCTCCTGTGTCTCTGATCAGCTTATATGAAATACTGATCGTCCTGTTGACAAATAAAAGATCATGACTGTATTTTTAACTAATGAGAAACAGAATGTGCTGAGCAGAATGTTGAAGAATACTTTCCCAATGAGTTACAGAGCAAAGAGATTAACTTTGCAATTCTTCAACACTTGTAACTAAGTGTGAGATGAGTGAGGATCACAGTTAGAATTCATCCAAATAAAGTTCAGGTTCCCAAAAGACTACACTTGCAGGCACTAATCACCTCAGTAAAATAGCTCTATCCCAAATAACACCTTCTGCATATCATGTCATTTAAGGGAGAAGAGCTTTATGTAAATAACATGAAATTTTAACTAAACACAGACAACAACTGGTCTTGCCAGTTCTGTCTTGAAGCTGGAGACTAGAGAAGAGATTGGGAGTTGATACAGTAGATAAAGGATATGATGATAAGGAGTTCTGCGTGAAATTGGTGAAATTGGACCTGTGTGCTGAGCAACTTTGGAAACCAGTTGTACTTTTTTGTTTCCCCCACATCTTTGCTGCAGTCGTTGCATATAAATCATGCAAGTAGCAAATATGTTTATCCCATCTCTTCTGCCTCATGTAATCACTGCAAGAAATTGAGTGGAGAAGGTCGAGATGTGATATTCTGCAGAACTTGACTAGGGCTTAAAGGCAAGTCTCTTTCACTGGTCTCCCTGTCCTCTCTCCACCTTGCGAGGGAGTTGAATCCAACAGTGTGAGTCTAGACATAGGAGTGAACTGTCTATATTTACTTTGTTTTTCAGTATTCATTTTTTTAGCAACTCTATATTTAAAAGGGTATCTTTAAATGAATTAAGTACATTTTTAAAGAAAAACGCTTCATGAGAAAAGCTTTAAAGTCAGTTTACACGTGACATACTCTGCAGAAGGCCAATCAGCATAAGTCTGTAGAAGATAAAATTTCCACAGTCATTTTCATAAGAGAGCTACCGAAATAGTTTGCCTAGGAAACAATCTAACAGCCTTGGACATAATGGTAGAAACATGGAAGGTTTGTAAAGATGACTCTTGAAATTTCCTGGACGTTTTCTTGAATTTTATGTAAAATGAGGCAAAGAAGAATTTTAGAGCCCGTTCTTGGAAAACTTACTTTGTGCAAAGGACCAAATCAGATGCTGAGGACAGAGTGATGACCAATGCAGATCTATGACCCCTCTCTAGCAGAACAAGTAGTTTTGATCATCAGAAGTTATTTCTAAATAGACGAAACAAAAATAGACCATTGGAATGGTTTGAGTCATCTTCACAATCAGTACTAATTGATACAGCTGAATTTAGCATAACTTTGAGAATGACTTGATTACCAGAATATAAAATTCAGCTCCTGTGACAGGCACAACTATCATGGAAGGTATGGATTCATTCTATTTAGCAATGGAGGTGCCAAGGAACAAGGCTTTTTGATTCTGTGTACTGAGAAGTCTCAGTTCACACTTGTGTCCCTATAGGTCATGTGTGTTCTGTATGTAATGCTCTTGTGTACAGTGAATTGCTTATAGAGTATAATAGATTTTAATGTTGTCTTCACAATAGAGGTTTTCAGAAATAATACCTGATATTTGCATTAAGTATTAAGAAGATGTGAGGTAAAGCATATGGAAGATAAGAATGACTGCTGGGAGGTATGCCCTGTGGAGTAGCGGTAAGGCCACTAGCCTCCGAAGGCGCTCAGACCACTTACTGGGTTCGAGTACCAGGTTCAGGGGAGGGGAAAGAGTGTGAACAACAAAAATAAATAAAGTGCCTCTTCCTCCCCTCTCTTCCTGCCCGCCTGCCTACTCTCCTCCATTCCTGCCTGCACCTGTACTTCAAGAAAAAAAAGGAAACAAAAGACTGGAGAATTGTACTTATTGACATGTACAGAATACTAAATTAACACAGATATAATATATCCTCCTGTGTCAAACTGCTACCAAGACCCTTATTTAGAAAGTGTGTTATTTTCTGCAAAAATATCAATTAGCTGAAATAAAAAAATGGAATTTTTAATTTAAAAAAATCTATCTTGTTTCCAGACATGACAAATGTGAGTAATTTCAGACCAACCTTCCCACCGAGAATATCTATTGAAAAAAACTAGAGGAAAATTGAAAAAAAAAAAGAACCCATCTTCCCCACCAAAAAAAAACAACAAAAAACAAACCCCAATGTAGCTATTTCGAATACTGGTGACAATACAAGTTATTCGGGGGTCTCTATTTAAACAGAAGCTTTATAAACAGATTGTTTACAAGAGGCACATTTAAAATAAAACATCAGAAAGATTAAAAATAAAACAAAAAAAAGTTATGAAAAGCTAAAAAAGCATGAAAAGTCAAAATTGGAACAGAAATGTATAAATCATTTTTGCATGAAATAAATGTGAAAATAGATAAGTTCTTATTAAGATATAAGCAAACCAAATCCAAAATTGTATTGGAAACAATAAGCAGTCCACCTTCAGAATATTAATGTGATTCTTCACATTAATAAAGGTTTAGTAGATTCAAAAACAGAATTTTGTAAAGTTCAACATCTGTTTATGGTTAGTAAACCCAAGACTCATCTACTTAGCCATGCTCATAAAACAAAACAAAATTAAAGAAAATAGAAGACTGTCAAAGGAGAAATTTCAGAAGCGTTCTCTTGATGACAGAGAATGAGACAAGGATACACATTTTCATCATGACTGCATAAGTCATGACCAATGTTATAAACAAGATGCAAACATTTTAATAAATGGAGAGTTAAAGGCAATACTGTCATAACTTAGAGATGATACTGATGACGCACCTGAAAAATCCAACAGAAGAGAAGCGGGAGAAGAGCAGAAAAATGAAGTAAAAGTGCAGTTATTATAAGGTGGAGAGAATTTAACTGTTGGTGGTAAACTTAAAATAGATGTTGGTTTATGATGAGCACAACTAAAACCTATGTAATGTTATGAGGCAATGTTCTTTAAATAAAAATGTATGCATGGGTAAAGAATAGTACGTTGCTAATCTAACATTTAAAGTAATCTGTATCAATAAATAAGGAGGAGCTGATAGTTGCTCTTCAATATTGCTATTACTGCCTGAGCTAAATTTGACATTTCACATTGATATGTGTGTATGTGATTATGTGTATACATATATGTGCATATATAAGAATATATATGGCTAGGTATGTACATATGTGAATACACATGAGTGAATTTATTGATTACCATAATAAACTTTGCATGTAATTATAACATAATAATATCATTAAACATTATATAACAGCTGAATTTATTTCCCTTTAATAACCTATGAATAAGCATTGTGTAAGATTTATTATGCTAATCATATTCTAGCAGTTATTTTAATAGCAATCTCATCGGTATAAAAATCAATCATTGTTAAAATTAACTGGGTTACAGTATTATAATTTCTAAGATAAAATTTCCTGATATAAAATAGAAAAATGTATATAGAAAATCAGGATCAGAAAACAGAAAATGAAAAGCTATCATGGAGGAAGATAAAAAATATATTATTAAAATCATTTTGGGCAAAATAGTTGAAATGCAAGAAATACCTTTTAGAGCTAATAATTTCCATTAGGTAACATCCAACAATTCTATTTTTAGAGCTAATAACTATTTACATCATAATATAAAAACACGAATTCATCTTCGAACTCTTAAATCTAACAGATGAATAATCTGCTGAATAACAATTTCAAGGGACACCTGATAAAAGACATCATTAAAATCAATATTTCTTCTGCTCATAGAGCAACATACAAGGGTAATTCAAATATCAAACAGCAGCCTCTCTCATTAAATATTACCCACTTCAAACAAGGCATTTCTTTTACAATGATGTAGATACTGCATAGGAGACTTCAGGAGTACAGCTTCAGGTGTCAATAAACGTGTGTAAACCCCATGCCCCACCGGAGTTCTGCTCCATTCACCACCACCAGATGGAGACCCTGTCTCTGTTTCTCCTTCCCACCCTCCCTTCTGACAAAAGTCACTTTGATTTCAGAGTAAAGAGTTGTTTTAGTTGTGCTTTGTTAGTTTGTTTACTTTGTTTCTTTACATTTAGCATACAAATGAAACCATCTGGTAGTGTCTTTCTCTTTCTGGCTTACTTTGCTTAACATAATCACCTCAGGTTCCATTCATGTTGTCACAAAAGGCAAGATTTGATCCTTCATAGCTGAGTAGAATTCCATGTATTTAGATATGTGTGTATCTACATCTGTATCAGTATATATCACATCTTCTTTATCCAGTCATCCACCAAAGACATTAAGTTGATGCTGTGTCATAACTATTGTGAAACATGCTGCTATGAACATAGGGGTGCATATATCTTTTTGGATAAATGTTTTCATCATTTTTGTATTGATACCTAGGAGTGAAATCGCTGAACTGTATGGGAGTTCTATTTTTAACTTTTGGGGAACTCTCCATACTGTTTTCCATAGAAGGTGGGTCAATTTACATTCCTACCAATACATCCTCACCAAGACTTGTTTCTCATCTTTTTGACATAAGTCATTCCCACATGTATGCAGTGATAGCTCATTGTAATGTTGATTTGTATTTGCTTAATAATGAGTAACACTAAGCATTGTTTTCATGGGTCAGTTGGCCATGATGTCTTTTTTGAAGGAGTGTATAAGAAGATCTTCTGTCCATTTTTTGACTGAGACTTTTTTGTTGTTGAATTACATGAGTTCTTTATATATTTTGGATACTAACCCCTTGTTAGGTGGCTAGCTAAGTGGCTGAGACTACTTCTCAACCCAACTTCTTCCCCTCTGCTCAATGCTGCTACCTTTCTTCTGTTTCCTACCTTCCTAATCTTAAGGGTATAACCGAGATTGCTTTCTAGGGAATGAAACTGACAACATATGTTAAACAAATGGTTACTCCATGACATCAACAAGTTCTCCAAAGCAAAAAAACACTCAGGAGAAAGGGAGGGGGAACAAAAACTCAGTTCTCTTCTAAATCTGTTTATCAACCCATGTATCACAATATCATCTTTAAAAGAAAAATTTAAGAAACTGAAAGAATGGCCTGACCTTTTTCAAATTCCAGATGACATGTGAAATTTGAAATCTTAGCATGACTGTGAGTGATGCAAAAACAGTTGTAGACTATTAATTTGGTGGTGGGCATGACGTGTTTTCACATTTGATAAAGAGTAAACCTGTACATCTAAAATTTATGTTACCTCAATTCAAAAACATACCATTTAAATTAACATAATAAGGAATGACTATGAGATATTGATTTTCTAAGAAATAACCATCAAGGCATGCCCTGGTGGAGCAGTGGTTACCAATCATCTCTGAAGGAGTAAGTCACATGTCCCCCGGGTTCAGGTGTCACGCCCAGGGGGAAACAACCAGTGTGAACAACTAAATAAAAACAAAGATGCTTCTTCCTCCTCTCTCTTCCTGCCTGCCTGCCTACTCACCTTCATTCCTCATTGTACCTTTCCTTTAAAAAACAAAAACAAAGCAAAAAAACCTTTGAGTTGTTTTTGTAAAATCTAAGTTGATCTTGCTGAAGTACTAGAGTAGATTTAGAGCGAAAGGTTATCTGACATAAGTGTAAATGCTTGATCACTCTCAAGAAATATTAACTTGATCAGTGGAGGATGAAGATTTTTTTAATTAAAAATGTATTAGAAATTAAGCAAGCTCTACAGGTTCACTATGAAGTTATTAAGCCTGGTGTCTGTCACTTTAGGTATAAAGAGCAATAAAAATTTGAAACTATCATAAGGAATTTTATTTCCATGAAGCAAGATAGATAACTCTTTTAAAACAATTTTTGCAGTCCTAAGACTTTGACTGCCCAAATGATGTGACTAAAATTTTGCATTTTAGATATACTTACGTTTAATAATTTATCTGTGAAATTTATGTAAAATTAACAGTTTGTTATTGCTGATAAATAACATGCTAGCCTTCTTAGGTACTTTGGGGATAGCAATGATTTTCGCTACTTACTATGAGTATTGGAGATGTTTTTTAAGGGAGTAAGCAGAAATTCTATGCTAATTAAACTACATTTAAATTGGTGCAACACTGAAAAGATAAAAAATAATTCCCACAAAGCATTATAGTGCCAAGCCTTTAATTTTAGGTCTGTATCAGACTTTATTCTGATAGAAGCAAGATAATGTCACAGAAGTTGGGGCAATGTATTGGTGATGGATTGTCACGTGAATCACGACGCTCCCAGGTCTTTTTCATTTAGTCATGGCCTATTTATTCAACATGATTTAGGTATCTATTGATGCGTACGTAGCAAGTGACTCCAAACTGTAGCAGCATAAATCAACAAGCATGTATTACAACGCAGCTTCTGAGGACCAAAATGCAAAAGCATATTAGTCAGATGATCCTGCTCAGGAGGTTGCGGTCAAGTTAACATCTGGTCAGCAGTCTTCTCAAAGCTTCATGTAGACTAGATAATTTACCTCTCATGTCATTCAGATGATCGCTTTCTGCTGACTGGCCAGAGGTTTTTAGTTGCTTGCCACATAGGCCTCTCCATAGGGCTGTTCATATGACAGCTAACCTTCACAGAGAAGAAAGAACGAGAGCGCCCGAGGCAGCAGTCACAGGACTTGGTCACCTTATCTCAGAAGTGATGTACCATCACTCTTGCTCTATTGGTAACTGTTTCATGTAGGAGGGACCTAATGAGGATGTAGTTGTAACAAGATCCTGGCCGGAGGCTGGTACCCATGGGACCATCCTGGAGCATGGCTCACACAGCACCTGCGACTGACTAAGCAATGCTTTAGGCACCAGGGGAAATAGACTGGAGTCTTTCACAAAGCATCCATTCTGAAAGGAATACTGACATTACATAAGTAATTATGTGGCCACCATTATAAAATTTTGTCAGAAAGAATAAACTCTAGATGAGGATAACAGAGAAATCACTGAAGACTTCCCTGAGGAAGTATCATTGCAATTATACCATGTGCAATAAATAGGAGGAGCTGGGTGAAGACGTTTTAAAGACAAGATGGATTTTCTTTTGAGGAAAGGTGGGGTTGAAACAAGCTTCAAAGTTGTGAGATTGTAGCGGGAAAAGATATATATATGTATATGTTTATCTTAATATATATGTGTACACATATGCATTTGATCTTCACTAGAAAAATATAGCATCAGAAATATGCTTTTTAAGAATGGAAGTCAGATTTTGAAGGCTAAAAGAATCTCAAAGCAGCTATGTGTCTGATTTGAGTAAACTTGCTCTTCTTAACTCCTGACACCCAAGGACAAGGTAGGGTTTTTTCTAGTGTCAATATACCTGTTGATTTACTTTCCTGTCACACACATTAAAGGTTTTGATGCAGCTCCTTGTTTAAAATGCTTGTGAAATGTTGTTTAGTTAAGTACTTGAGTCATAAAACAACAGTTATTGTGAAAATTAATGATGGGTTAAAAGCTGTAATTGTTGTTGTAAATGACTTACAAGTAAGATTACTAAGCTTTCCCTAAAGGTGTATTATATACAAAGACTCTGAAAACACAATTTGCAAATAAGTCACTAAAAGAGCTATTTTACAGCGGTCTTGCCACTGCAGTAGAAAAAATTCGGGAAGGTGATTTCTAAAACCTGCTTGCACAACACTGAAACTCAACGCTGAGGGAAAAACAAGAAGATATGAATAATTCCTTCTCTAATTCATATGTCTAAGCAATTTTCCATATTATGTATTATAAATTTATTAAAAGAAATACCTGATCTGACCTCTCCACTAACATGAAAACTCTGCACGCTCTCTCTCTGTGTGCGTGCAAGGGCGTGTGTGTGTGTGCATGTGAGTGTGTAATTAGTTTTCAAAGGATGACCCTAGACCACTGGCAGAATGTCACCTGGAATTTGTTAGACATGCAGGGTCTCAGGCCCCACCCCCAAACCACTGACTCAGAAATAATGAGGAGGGGAGTCTGATATTTAACAAGCAAGGTGATTCTATTGCACTAAGTTTGAAAACCTGAGAGGCACAGTGTCACTCACTACTGTCAACTCTATCACTTCGGTGACTAATCAAGGCTGACAGGCTTCTCTATGGGAACTGGGACTGGGACTCAGCAGTTCAACCCACTGTTCCCATCTTCCTTCCATATTTCAGGGCGTATAAATCGAGAGCGCAGATGTGCTAACAACAAGGAATCATTGACAGCTCTCCCGAGGATTCCACAACTTAAGCATCAGCTGTCGCAACACCACCTGCCCCTGCACACTGTGGTTGAGTCAGTGGTTTAGAGGCGAGGGGGAGGAGAGGGGTCTAGAGGAGAACCATCTGGACTTGCAGTCAGGTGCTCTGGACAGACGCTAAGGGTGTCTCTGACTCTGAAATGGGATGACACTTCGCACTTCAACCTCGAAAGCCTGGCCTCAATTCCCGCACCTATAAATGAAGATTTAAACACTGTGTGACTTTCAGTTTTCCACAAATTATACCTCTTTTAAAAAGATTTTATTTCTGGTCTCTTAAAACTTCCTAATTTGAGCATCAGCAGCTCAAAGACTCATGGAGTCCCAGGTAAAATGTGACTAGATGTCACCCAGTGGGCCCCAGTAAGTCAAATGGCTTCTAGTTATTGAAAAAATTTGATTTGATTCTGAGTTCCTATCAAATTTATATCTACTTTTCTATGGGATTTTAATTTGATAAAGGAGTTTTTTTTAAGGTTATAGATTGAATTAAAATTAAGGACAGTTCAGCACTAATTTATGGATCAACATATAAACATAAATATAACGAAATCAGATTTCTGTCTGGAAACATCGAAGTGGCTTTATTCTGACTACCCTCCCCATCACATAATAAATTAAGCTTTTATGTCATGACATACAGATATCAATGTGACTGACCATCCCGATTCACTTCAGCTTCCCTCATTTTGCCACTGAAGTGCCGAATCTCTGAAGAGTTGGTCACCCTACCCTAGTGATTGCTAAGTAACACAATCTTAAGTATGATCTTTAAAAGTTACCTTCTGTTTTTTAATAACTCTAATTGGTTAATCAGGTTTGTTTGGCTCTTAGTTTAGTAGACTTTAGACTAGACAAGGTAGAATTGATACATAAAACACTGCGACTCTGCAGATCAGTGGAATAGAGCTGAGTCACCAGAAACTGGCTCACTCGCATATGCTCAGCTAGTCTACAACAAAGGAGCCAAAAGCATGTGATGGAGAAAGGAAAATCTCTTCAATAAATGCTGCTGGGATAACTGGACAGTCTCATGCAAAAGAATGAAGCTAGACCACTCTCTAACACCAATCACAAAAATTAAATGAAAACGGACTAGAGACTTCTTAGATATAAGACTAGAAGTCCTAAAATTTCTGGAATACAGCATAAGACAGAGATTCCATGACATCAGCCTTAGAGAGGTCTTGAGACTTGACTCCAGCATCAAGGGAAATTAAAAACAAACATAAAAAAACTGGAACTACATCAAACTAAAATGCTTCTTCACAGTTGAAAGAAACAGTGTGTATGTGTATATATTTATATGCATCTATGTGTGTATATATACACACGCATACACAGCGGAATATACCACATAGCGTTTCTTCAAAAAGAATGAAATCTTGCCATTTGCTACACCATTTGGACTTTGAGGATTTTGTGCTAAGTGAAACAAGTCAGACAGAATGACAAATACAATATGATCTCGCTTATATGTGGGATCTGGAAAAAAAAAAAAAAAACTGACTAAACAAGACTCATAGATACAGAAAACAGAATGAATAGGCATGAACAGATGATTACTCTTCAAGACCGTGGTGGCTCCAGAAATAACGGGCATCAGAGAATTCACCCCTAACTCCCTCTGTCCAGTCTGTCTTGGAGTCTCCTCTCCTGGTTCAACTTCCAGCCAGAGAGAATATGTGTGGCATCCTGTGATCGCTACTGCTGTGGAAAAAACCCTCCTATATCCCAGATCTGAATCGTAGGCGTGAAATTACTGCTCTAAAAGGAGAAAAACCTTCCTATCTTGTTTCCTTTATGGATTATCTCCTTAATTTTAATAGGAAAAGTTTGTGAATTTCAGAAAAAATTACATAGAGAGTTCTTTACAAGGCAGAGGCTAAAGAGGAAAAACTGGACAGCAGAGAGGTTTTGAGGAGAGAAATAGTGAGGATACTCACATCAGAATGGATTAATTTTCAAATCAAAATAAGAAGTGATTCTTCATCTGGGATTGAGGTGCGATGAGGAAACTGTAGAGTATTTGTAAGACTTACACAAATTGTTCTAAGCTAAGACACATAATTAAGCCACTGTCTGCAAATTAGAACAGATTGAGAAAATGAAGTTAAAAGCATGCATTTTAATTAATTATCTGCAGGCACCTAGTGGCTAGTGGAAGGCTGGGTTTTTCGTTTGAAATACTTTGCCTTTATTTTGTTTCTGAAGACAAAACTAATATGGGTTCACTATGTGAAATTCAGAAAATACAAAAATTAAGGTCTTAATATTAACAGGCATAATACCATTAATACCATTTTGCTTTATATCCTTTCAAGATATTTTCTATGCATATTTGAAAATATAAAGATTTAAAATATCTGGTTTTTTTTCAATATAACAATCACATGCCCATTGTCAAAATATTGGAAATGACCAAAACACATAGACTGTAATAGACAACACTCATAAACAATATGTTTTTGTTTATAGATAATGTTTTTGCAAATAAAAATAGGATCACAGTACACATTCTGCTTTATAACTGCTTTTCTCACTGAAGATATCTCACTTTATAAAATACCATCTATTCCTGTCCAGAGGTTCTCAAGCAGAGGTAATTTTACCCCAGAGGTCATTTGCAATACTTGGAGAAAATGTGAATGTTGGTCTGGGGTTAAATGTTCTACTGGCATCTGGCTGTTGAAACAATATAGACCCATTGAGCTTATGTGAGAGCTTATCCTCCTTCCCCATGTCCTCTCCTACTCTGAGTTTCACCAATCTTTTAAAACTTTGCTAAAATATTAGGCAAAAAAATGATCTGAGTGCTAGTGTAGGTGTGCAGGATTTAAATGCTTATTATCATTTGGACTTTGCGTGATACTTTTAATTTTTTCTGAGGTTTTTTTTTTTTTATTATATTTTTAAGACTTCTTTGCCTTTTCTAGAAATGAAGACCGCAAATATTTTAAACTTTATTTTAGGGCATATTTTTCTTCATAGAGGCTAATTTTTTTTATAGTCACATAACTAATCTTTTTCTTCTATAGTTTCTAGCTTTTCTGTGATCAGTGTTTAGATTCTCCCCCTTTTCTGTCCCTGTATTTTGCGGGGAGGAGGGGTATAGGATTAAAGTGTGGCTTTCAGTTTTCATTTTGTGTGTCTTGACTTTGTTATTACTTTCTTTGTTTATATGAATATGATGACACCTCTATCATTTTTGGAACAAATATTTGTTTTTCCTCATTGATTCAAAATGATTCTCTATCAATGATGTGTCTAAATACTGTGCTGGTTAACAAGTTATTACATGAAAGTCAGCTCTACCTTCCTCCTCCAACTTTTTCATTTTTTCATACACTGACTTTTCCTCAAGCACCCTTTATTCAAAACAAAAACAAAACACACAAAAACCCTCTGTTGATTTCTCTTAAAAGTCACTTCAAACTTTTTGATACATTTAGTGGGGAAAAGATGTCTTTACAGTATTGAGTTTTCTGGACAAATGCTTCCATTTAAATATGATAGATGGCTATAAAGCCATCACTACATAATGCAGCTATTATCTTAGCAGAGAAAGTAAACTGTGGTGGCAAAAAATACCCTCATCTGTGTAGCCATGTTCTCTCCTGCCCAGGCCTTGCCCAGGGTCCCGTGTCCCTGAGGGCTCTCTGACAAAGCTCTAGTGCACATCCACCCACTGCAAGCTCTGCTTTCTGGGCAATCAGCCAAACCAAAACAAAGAAAATTCAACAGACCATCTCCATATGTTGGTTTTGATGTGGATCTTGTTGTATTGTTTACAGATGTAAAATTGCAGAGCCATACACCTAAACACATGTAATATGTATAGACTGGTATGACCTCAATAAAAATGCATTTGAAACAACAAACCAAACAGAGCAATGAGTAAAGGGCTTGAATGACACTTCAGAGTAGGGAAATCTCAAGTCACCAATAAGCCAGTTAGTTACCAACAGTTCAATGCAAGTGTACATGACACTAGCCATCTCTGGTATCACCAAGGGAATGCAACCGAGACCTTCCTTGAGATATCATGAAGACACCAGCTGACATATGCCAACAAGTGTGAGAAGAAAGGTGAGAACTTCTTCCTATTGCCATTCACATGGTAAATTGTTACGATCGCTTGAGAAGACACATTAGTGTCATGCCGAAACCAGAAAAATACCTGTATCCCATAACCTTGCGAGTCTACGTTAAGCATCTATGTATAAAAACACTTGAGCTGTATACATCAGGCAATAAATTCCACAAATGCAGACACATTACTTGAAATAATGCTGGAAACCACATGAATGTTCATCAAAACTTGAATAGAGAAGTGTTAAAGAGCATAAATGATGAAATACACCAGCTGCAAGAACATAAACATGTCACTGCTATGGTGTTGAAAAGAAAACCCAGGAGAAGACACAAAAGAACACATATGATTAATGTGTATAAAGGTTTGAGACAGGCATAATCAATATTATTTTTAGGGACACATATATATGTGATAAACCATAAAAAAAGCAAAAGAATGATCATCACAAAAGGTAGGACACGGGCTCTTCTGAAAGGGGAGTAAGAGTCTGAACTCCAGAACAGACCTGGAGTCTCTACATTATTGATACTATCCTTCATTCTCATTTCAGTCATGTCAATATGTGTGTTCATTTACTATTATTCTTTAAAAGCCATCTATTCTTTATGTATGTTCTGCATGTATCTTAAATTCCACAATTGCTTCTGAGAAAATAAGTGTCCAGCCCACCACCATCTCCTCGAAGAATCGCATCAGATGCCAGGCATCTGTCCCATCCACCTTCTTCACACATGGAGCCAGACTTTTCAGTCTAATATAGGACACAACACTAGAAACGATTAGTGCATACTTCTTTGGGTGGTGTGCTTTTAGTGAAAGAAAGACAAAGCCCCCAAAGAAATGATCTCTTTAGCCCTTCAGTCTATAAATTCTCTGGATTTGGGGCATGGATTTTTTCAAGGAAAAGTGCAGGCAGGAATGAAGGTGAATAGGCAGGCAGGAAGAGAGAGGAGGAAGCAACATTTTATTTTTATTTAGTTGTTCACACTAGTTGTTTTCCCCTCCTGACCTGGGACTTGAACCCAGGGACATGTGGCCTGTGCTCCTTTGAAGATGATTGACCACTAGCCGCTAGTCTACCGGAAGATGCTCGAGCAGGATTGCACCCACTCAGTGAAAAGTCTGTGAAGACTGTATCCAGTTAAATCATTGGTCAACTTTTCTTTTGTGGTGTCCAGGATTTTTTGGTGACTTGAGAAGATACGTTTACTTTCTCCACTGTGCGGCTTCCTTGGGTTCCTCCACAAGCCCAGGGACCATCTCTAGAAGTTCCAAGACCAACTTCCCACAGAGACGATCTTAGCATCTTAGAATTCTACCTGGTTAAATTTATCCTTGGCTTCAATCAGACAGGATAAATCAAATATTGTAAGTTTTTCTTTTCTAATATACATGAATAAAAGCCGTGAATGTTGTTTTACTTGGGATTCTTCACTGAAAGTAACAAGAATCTGCTTCTGATGATTTAAAAAAAAAAGATTATGAAAACAATTGGTCATCTCAGGAATCAGAGAAAGAAATGGAGAGCCATATCCAAACAAAACTTCCAGAAACAATGTCCCAAGAGATGCCCGTGTGAGGGGCTGAGGATTTCTGCTATGGATGGAGAGCCATAATCAAACAAAACTTCCAGAAACAAAGTCCCAAGAGAGGCCCTTATGAGGGCTGAGGATTGCTGCTATGGCCACCAATCAGTGCCACTCCAGAAACTCACTTAATTTGCTCGTGGCTGACCCCCAGAGGCTGGAGGCCTCTGTTATCATCATAGAGCCCTTCATTGTTCAAGATGAGCTCAAGTCACTCATTCTTAAAATGAGGTTTCCTATTCAGTGTGTCCAGATCATGGAACCTAGGTCACACAGCGTCCTAGCTGCAGGTGAAGCTGAGAATGAGCTGGCAGAGTCCCACCCGTTCAATGGGCAGGAAAACATCCTGAACGTTGTCTCCTTCATGGTGGACAATTATGCCTTTTTGCTTTAACTTTCTGTCTGGTCTAACTTATGGAATAACAAAAATTCAGTCACTGCCAATTTCTAAGTACATGATTGATGATATTTTTAACTCTCCAGAAAAAGCATGAAATTTCACCATCTGTTTTGCTCCTTTGTCCCTTGTGGGTAATAAATTTCAGAGTCTCTATGATTCAGAGGAGACAAGGTGGGGTCTTTTCTGAGTCTGCAGGCATACTTCATGCCCATTTTTTCATACCAGATAGAAGAGGTTTAGTTGCTAGGAAAGTCCAGTTCACCCATTTTGAGGTTCACATCCAGGAGCCTTGAGGTGATGAAATTCTAAAATCCTGGAGACTGCAGGTGAGGGCTGGTGAGAATGGTCATGGGTGGGGAGAATGTCAACTTTATGGCTTGCAGCCAGGCCGCTCCCTCACAAGCTGTTGCATTTTGAAGCTATCTTGAAAAAATTTCTGCCACAGTGAAAAGGGATTTAAGAGTGTGAAAGGCAGGCTCCTTTTTTTTCTTTTTTTCTTCTATTTAGTTAGTCATTCGAGACTTGCCTTCTACACGAGGACCTTCAGCCTCAAAGGACATCATCTCTGCACATTCAAAATCTATTTTTTACACAGGAGTTGAAGATACCTGGTGGGAAGTGACAGGAGAAAGAGAAACATGGCTGTTGGATTTATTTTTCTTACTTCAAATAATTTAAAGCAATTTATCCTCCATATTTGGTAGATTTTTTTTTTAACCTTAGAAATTGGAACTCAGAAAATCATAAATTCAATTTTTTTAATGTTCTCCCAATAGGGCCTTAGATACAGGAGCAAATTTTGTTTTATTTTCTGTTTTAACTTTCAAAGCACTTAAAACAAATGCTTTGAGTTTTGTGAGCTGTGCAGTGTCAAACATCTAGAAATGGTTGGATCGGGGAGTTTAAATAGATGGTTGAGAGTAATTGTAGATGGATGAGATTCCAATGTAGGTCATGGAACTACCTGAGCCTGAGGAGATTAAGGAAGCGCTGGAAGGAATCAAAGAGAAAGGCTGCAAGAACAAGTCTTCTGAGAAAATATATTTTATCCTATTGATTATTTTTGTGAGAATCTTTTCCTCTTCTCTTTTCAAAACATTAGGATGGAATGTCCGCATGTGTTAGAAATCACAGGGAAGTAGAGATCTTTGTTTAAAGCATTAGAACTCCCTTTTATATTCATAAAAAAAATATGGAGTCATTCAGGCTCCAGACAGACATGAGAAAACATATTACTTAAAAAGATCATCCACGAAAGATGAGTGGGAGCCAGTAGAAGCTTCTGCTCTGAAACTTTCATGAGAAAGCAACTGCCAAGTGAACCAAGAAATCGATGAGTGAAAACTAAAGAGAATTAAAAAATAGGTAAATACATTAAAATCTTAAATATCTTAAAATATATAGGAATCTGATGTGATAAAATTAACATTTCATTTCACTGGGATGGGATGGATATTTTAGTTCATTCTATTGACCCAACTGCCTGTACATCTGAAGAAACAAAAATAAGTCTCTTCCTCATACCATAAGTAAAAAAAAAAATAACAGATGGATGAAAGATCTAATATTTTAAAACAAAAATATAATAAGAAAGTATGAGACTACGTGTATAATTTAAAAATAAGCGAGAAATGACTTTTTGAGTACCAGACAAAAACCGGACATCATAAACGAAAAGTTGACCAGTGTATAGCAAAATAAAAAAATAAAACCTGTATGGCAAAGATACTATAAACAAAAAAAAATTGCTAGAAGAAATGAATTGCTACCCATAGGGTCATTATCTTGGCTATATTAAAAGCTATAGCATATTGAGTAGTAAAATATAAAAATGAACAAAGCATATGAATACAATTAGTGACCAAACCTAAAATCAATGTTCAATATCACCTTAGCTTTGGAAATTAAAATGATAATGAGATACAATTTTTTCACAAAGAGAAAAAGCAAATTATGGCTTTTTTTTTTTTTTTTTACTACATTTATAGTATAAAGTTCCTTTTTTCAATAAAGGAGGAAGGGACACAGGAGAGCAAAAATAGAGGCCCAATCTATTTATATATTTGTTTTAGAAGATATACACCAAATTCATTACCTGGTGATTCGAAGGAGATCCTGAGTCAAAAGAGAAGAAATTCAAGTTTTCTTTTTATGTATCTTTGTAGTGTTTTACTTGTCCTAATGAATAATTATGACCTTTGTGAGTTAAAGTTATATCACTATCTTAATGTTAAATGGGTTATTGATAGCTGGGATGAATTAGAACAAATCAAGAGTCATGGACAACATTCAGATTCTGGCCCTGAGAATTAGCTGACTATGTTGTATCATTCATTGATAAAAAGATATTTCCATGGACAAACATTTCATGTAATACATACTTGCTTATTTCTACTGAGGGTAAATAACAGTCTATAAGCTGAAGATCAAGAAGCATTACTTAATCTTTCAAATCACAGTAGTGACCCATAGTTCTTCTATGACATGAGGTTGATGAAACATTCTATCTTTATTATGATAGAAATCTAACTGAATCCAAGGTCCCACCAAACACCTGCAAAAGGATAAGACATTCAAGCTATAATTAAGCATGGTAGAGGAGGTCTGGACTACTAGACAGAAGGTAGGGAGGAGGCTGGTCCTACAGCTTCCAAACCATCTTGGGCATAAAATAGGATTCGTTTATTTGTCCCACAAGGTTCACATACATATAGAATCATGGTCGTTTAAATTAAATGCTGATGCCTTTGTGATCCTTTTAAGATGACCAGCTCCTTTGGTCATGAATATTAGGACTAATTTGAATGACTGCCAAGAAGAAAGCCAACTCTTTGAGATCATAATGTGTTTGCTATTAAGAGATATTAAAGAATCAGGATAGAATGATCCAGAATTCAGGTCTCAGAAAGTTAAGTCATCACAAGTCTCAACAGACCTTCTTTGGACCTAACATCTCTCCACATCTAGGTCACTGCTTCCTCCAACAGAACTGTTACATGGAATAATGTATTCTTAAAGAAAAAAATATATAACTGTTCTTGATATTTTCATTTTCACATAGAAATTCTGCTAGAATAACGAAAGACTTCATTTTAAATTCATTGGATTGTTCTTTAGAGAGAGATTTATCATCCAAATCTTTCCCCCAAAAGTCTGTGAAAACAAGATACCTTATGGGATGTTCAATGAAAGTTTGTAATATCAGTGGTTTTGTTTACAACTGCAATTCGGTACCATTGCTCTGGGCTCATGAGCATTTTCTGAACTGGGGTGCCTTGTATTTAACAGCAAATGAATAATGCTTTGTCCCTCCTGCAAAAATAATGTCAGGAAGGGTTACATGCTATTTAGGAAATAAGAGCCCTGATTTTATCCTAAATTGGCCAGCCATTAGCTGTGGATATTGAACCAATGATTGACTACGTTTTTGTTTACATCTCATGGGAAATAAGGTAATTCTATAATCTAGGATTTAGGTTATTATTTGCTGATATAGTATAATAATAGAAGGTGGCAGGCTAGTTGAACTTTTGCATTTAAGTTCATAATTGTTTCGTTGTTTTACTTTGTGTTTCTGGGCAGCTTGCAATGTCTACATATCATAGTTTAACTTCAAAGACCACTGAAATGTAATTTTATATTGCACATAAGGAATTATTGCTTTTAAACTAAAATTAAGCACTTATACTAATAATTCATATTTACTCTCTTTGTTAGTAATGACTCATAATGAAAACAATTAACATAAGCTCTGTGTTGTATAGAAATTCTCGTTGTCAAGTTGTCACTTCTCTCCAGACTCCCTCGCCCATGGTGACCACTAGCACCAGTGTTGGTGAACTGTGCCCCACAGACTAAATTAATTCAAAATGACATCTTTTTTGTAAACAAAGCTTCATTCATACAAAGTCACACATTTCCACAAACGGTTTATTCACCTTTCTACAACGGGAAAGGCTGACATTTTGGATCTGACTTACTTGGTTAAACAATTTTCCATTTTTCTCTTCCATGAAGGGTCTACTTGATCAAAATAGCCCGGTTGCATTACTGCTTCTAGCAAATGAAATATTCTCTCCTTCCTCCCCTCCAGCTCCAGCATAGAGTTAGCACCCTAATTAATTCCCAGGGATCTTCTCTAAATCCTTGCCTCTCAGCATTGGCATCATCTGGGTGCTGCTAGAATCACAGGATCACAGGCCCCAACCTAGACCAAATTGAAACAGTATCTGTATTTCAGCAAAACCTTTAAACAATTTGAAACACTGATCTACAGCTGTGCTGACCATAATGTGATAATGGAAATATTCTCTCTGCAATGTCCCATATGGTAGCCACAAGCCACATGTGACTACTGAGGAATTAAATTGTGGCTAGGGCAACTCAGATACTGCATTTTAAATTTAAATTAATTTAAATTAAGTTTATAAAGTCACATTCCACTGATGGCTACCGTATAGAAGAGTGAGTTCTAGAATGAACTCTCAGAAAATAATCCCAGATGAAATACTCGGCTCACTCCCATAAGACTCCAAAGCCACACATATTTCAACATTGGCCTGAGCCCAGAAGAGATAACACCTTATGTGACATCCATAGGGCCCTAGGATGCTTTATGCCTGGGGTGCTAAAAGGGTCCCCCACAACCTAAGATAGGCAGATATATTGACTGGAAGTAGGAATGCAAGGGCCAAATCCTCCCAAAACAACTGCTGGTTCCCTGTAATAGTGACGCATGGGGAGGATTAGGTCTGAGGATTTATTCCAGGAAGGCGATGGGGACAGACAATACCTCCTTAAAACTGTTCTATCCCAGACCGTCTGGCTACAGTAGCTGCAGCAGGAGCCAGTGACATTTCATGTCTGCGGTCGCGTGGGAGCCGATGGGCTCAGTGGCCTGGTGTCCCCTGCGGAGCAGCCCCTCACCCAGTGCAGGCAGCTGGCTGAGCTGTACAGAAGAAACACGAAGAAACGCCTGGCGTTGCAGCTGGTGAGGGACTGGCCATCCTGACAACGAACGGTGGGCAGAGGTTAGAGAGGACGCACCGGGGCTGGGGACCCACTGCAGAGGCAGCAAGGAGGACGCCTAGCAGAACTGGGGCCGGGAACCAGGGAAGAGTGACTTGGCCCAGGGTGGAAGGAAAGTTAACATGACAGGAACTGAGCTGGACACCATGTGGTGACATTGCACTGGGCGTGGTCATAACTGGAAATCAGTCAAAGAAAGTTCTACCTTCCCTACAATCGCTTAGGGTGGGGGGACCTCAGGGTCCACCTACAGGATATCCCACCCCTGGATATCCTGCCTGCAGGATCACGGGAAGCAGGTAGTTTCCCTTATGGGACCAAATCCCAATGATACCTGCTAGCGCCACCCTGTGGGCAGAGACGGAATTACAGGCTGATTGCATTTCCGGACAAGCAATAAGGTAATCACGCTACACAACCCATCACTGCAGGGAAACCAAACCCTCAGATTTATAAGCAGAATGCCGAATAGAGCAAAGGCAGAGAGAAATATACTCAAAATGATGGATCCAGTCAAAAATCCGGGGAGAAATCTTAATACGGAAGGCATATGCAGATTACCCGAAGATGAATTCAGGGTAAAAGTGATTAACATACTCATGGGAATCCAGAAAACAATAGAGAAAGTAAAAGAGAACAGCAGAAAATAAAGAGAAGAACTGAAACTAGACATCAAAGAAGTAAGGAATACGAAGGCTGAAGTAAAGAGCTCATTAGAGGGACTCAACAACAGGATGGATAAAGCTTCCAACAGAATCAGTGATTGTGAAGATAGGACAGAGGAATTCAATCAAGCAAACCAGCAAAGATATAAAAAAATAAATAAAAAAAGACAGCAAAGAAACAAAGACAGAATTCGAGACCTTTGGGATAACATCAAAAGGAATAAATAACATTTGCATCATAGGGGTCCCAGAAGAAGAGAGAGAAAAGGGGACAGAAGCCATATTTCAAGAAATAATAGATGAGAGCTTCCCCAGTCTGAAGAATGAAGCAAGGTTCCAGATCCTGGAAGCTCAAAGAGGTCTTAACAAAAAAAACCCAAACAGAAAAATACCTAGACACATCGTCATCAAAATGTAAAAAATATAAGGTAAACAAAGACTACCAAAAGCAGCCAGAGAAAAATGTGTCACATACAGAGGAGCCCCCATAAGACTATCAGGGGATTTCTCAACTGAAACTCTACAGGCCAGAAGGGAATGGCATAATAAATTCAAAGTGCTGAAAGAAAAGAATTTTCAATCTAAGATATTATATCCAGCAAGATTATCATTCACAACTAAAGGAATGATTAAAAAAAAAAAAAAAAAAGCTTTTCTGGTTAGCAAAAGTCAAAGGAATTCATAACCGCAAAAGCAGCTTTGCAAAAAATATTGAAAGATGCTCTATAAAACATAAAGAAACCCCACAAAAAAACAGTAAGACAGCAAATATTAAGTGGGAAGGAAGAGAAAAGAACAAAAAAGTGGATAAATGTGGATAATTAGAGTGGAAGACCAAAGGCTCTCAAATAAAATTAGGAAGTGAACACAGAACTGTGAATGCTAACTTCAGGGTAACCTCAAAATGCATCCTCAGGGAGAAGGCGAAGAAGAAAATACAAGGGGAAATCAAACAAAATGTAACCGCATCATCCACCTAAGATGAGAAACAGAAGAACAAAGGCATCATCTGGAGCAACATACAGAAGATAAACTATAAAATGACACTAAGCAGCTATATATTAATAATCACCCTAAACTTTAATGAACTGAACTTACCAGGCAAATAATGCAGAGTAGCTGAATGGATTAAAAAGCATAATCCAACTTTCTGCCGCACTCAGGAAACCCACCTTCTTCCAAAAGATAAATGAAGGCTCAAAGTCAATGTCTGGAAGACAATCCTACAATCGAATGGTAACTACAAAAGAAATGGAATAGCTATACTCAAATTGGATAAAACAGACTTCCATCTAAAAAGCATAGCAAAAGACAGACATGGACATTATATAATGAATAAAGGGTCAATCCAGCAGGAAGACATAACACTTATTAACATATATGTACCAAAGGAAGGAGTATCAAAATACATTAAGCAAGTATTATTAGATCTGATGAGAGACATTGACAGCAACACAATAATAGTGGGGGACTTCAATATCCCACTTACAACAATGGACATATCAACCAGGCAGAAAATTAATAGGGAACAGGAAAATGACCATCTGGAACAGATAGGTCTATAGACATATACCAAACACTTTGCCCAGTGACTACAGATTTCACTTACTTCTCAAGCATGCATGGAACATTCTCAAGGATAGATCATATGCTGGGACACAAAATATCTCTCAACAAATTTACAAAGATTGAAATCATGCTAGCCATCTTCTCTGACCATACTGGTTTAAAACTGGAAATCAACCACAAAAAGAAAGCTGGAAGACCCCAAACTAATTGGAAACTAAACAATATGTTTCTGACTAACTCTTGGGTGAAAGAGGAAATCAAAGGGCAACTTAAAAATTACTTAAAGACAAATTAGAATGAAGACATGAGCTACCAGAATCTAAGGGATACAACAAAACCAGTACTAAGAGGAAAGTTCATCTCAATCAAGGCCTACGTCAAGAAACAAGAAAAAGTGCAAATAAACAACTTAACTCTACATTTAAAAAAACTAGAGAAAGAAGAACAATTAAAGCTAAAAATCAGCAGAAGACAGGAAATCATCAAAATTTGAGCAGAAATAAATGAAATAGAAAACAAAAAGACAATCCAGAAGATCAGCAAAACCAAAAGTTGGTTCTCTGAAAAAAAAAAAAAAATTAGCAAACCATTGGCTAGACTCACAAATAAAAAAAGAGAGAAAGCTCTCATAACTAGAATCGTAAATGAAAGGGGAGAAGTTATAAAAATACCACAGAAATTTAAAACATCTTAAGTGACTACTATGAACAGCTCCACGCCAACAAAATGGATGACATTGAGGACATGGACAGACTTTTATAAAAGTACAGTCTAGCAAGACTGAACCTGAAAGAATTGTAAAAACCTGAACAGAACAATCACAAGCAAAGAAACTGAAGAAGTAATCAAAGTCCTCCCCCAAAATAAAAGCCCAGGACCAGATGGCTTCTCTAATGAGTTCTACCAAACCTTCGAAGAAGAATTAACAAGCTCTTCCAAAATATTGAAGAACAGGGAACTCTCTCAAATATTTTTTATAAGGCTAACACTGCATTGATACCAAAAACTGATTGAGATGTCACCACCAAGAATGAAAATTACGGATCAATATCTCTAATGAACATAGATGCAAAAAGTCTCAACAAAATATTAGCAAACCAAATCCAACAATGCATTAAAAAGATCATCCATCATGATCAAGTGGGATTTATCACAGGGATTCAAGGATGGTTCAACATATGTAAATCTATTAATGTCATACACCATATTAACAAGAGCAAAGAGAAAGACCACACGGTCATATCAATAGATGCAGAGCAAACTTTTGATGAGATCCAACACCCATTTATGTTAAAAAAAAAACCCTCCATAAAATGGGGTTAGAAGGTACATACCTCAAATAATAAAGGCCATATATGAAAAACTCACAGCAAACATCATAGTCAATGGCAAAAAATTGAAAGCATTTCCTTTTAGGTCAGGAACACAGCAAGGCTGTCCATTCTGACCACTGCAATTTATCATTGTGCTAAAGGTCTTAGCCAGAGCAATTAGGCAAGAGAAGGAATCCAAATTGGAAAGGAAGAAGTATAAACTCTCATCATTTGTAGATGACATGATTATATATATTGAAAATCCAAAAAACTCTATCAAAAAACTTCTAGAACTCATCAATGAATACAGTAAAGTGGCAGGTTACAAAATCAATGCATAAAAATCCATTGCATTTTTTATATGCAAACAACACACTAGAAGAACATGAAATCATGAAAATCACATCATTTAATATAGAAGTTAAATGAACAAAATACCTGGGCATATACCTAACAAAGGAAGTATAAGACCTGTACAATGAAAATTATGTCCTTCTTAAAAGAAAAAGAGTAGGACACAAAGAAATGGAAAGACATTCCCTGCTCATGACTGGGAAAAATCAATTATCACTAAAATGACCATCTTACCCAAAGCAATATACAGATTTAATGCAATCCCTATTAAAATCCCATGGATTTTTTTCCAGGAAAAAGGACAAAAAAAATCTTAAAATTTGTGTAGAACAAAGAAAGACCCTGAAGAGCCAAAGAAATTATCAGAAAAAAAGAACAGATTACACCCCCAGACATTGAACTATGTTACAAGGCAATAGTGATCAAAATGGTATGGTACTGGAATAACAACAGAGGCACAGATCAATGGAATAGAACTGAATCACCCAAAACTGGATCACTCACATAAAGTCACTTAATCTATGACAAAGGAGCCAAAAGCATACAATGGAGAAAGGAAAGTCTCTTCAATAAATGCTGCTGGATAACTGGACAGTCTCATGCAAAAGAATGAAGCTAGACCACTCTCTAACACCATTCACAAAAATTGACTCAAAATGGACCAGAGATGTGGACATAAGACCAGAAATCATAAAGTTCTTGGAAGACAACACAGGAAAGACTTTCCATGACACCAGTCATTGAGAGGCCTTTGGGGACTCCATTCTACCATCAAGGGAAACTGTAACAGAAATAAACAACTGGACTGCATCAAACTAAGGAGCTTTTTCACAGCAAAAGAAAACATTACCAAAACCAAAAGGAAACCTACTAACTGGGAAAAGATATTTGCATTTGATATTTCTGACAAGGGCTTAATATCTAAAATATACAAAGAACCCATCAAATTCAACAATAGACAAATAGGCAATCCAGTCAGAAAATGGGAGGTAGAATTGGGGCGACTTCTCTGAAGAGAATATACAGATGGCCAACAGGCACAAGAAATTATGTTCCTACACGTTGGCTATCAGGAAAATACAAATTATAACAACAATGAGATATCATCTTACACCTGAAAGACTGGCTGTTATCCAAAAGTCTGGAAACAACAAATGCTGGTGAGGATGTGGAGAAAAGGGGACACTTTTGCACTGTTGGTGGGAGTACAAATTGGTGCAAACCCTATGGAAAAGTTTGGATTCCTCAAAAAAGTGAAGATGGAATTTCCATATGATCTCGTCATTCCACTTCTGGGCATCTATCCAAAAGACACAAAATAACTCATTTGCAGAGATCTATGCATCCCCATGTCTGTTGCAGCTGCATTCACAATAGTTAAGAACTGAAAACAGGTTACCTAAGTGCCCAACATCAGATGAATGGATGAAGATGTGGTACATATTTACACAGTGGAATAGTACACAGCCCTTAGAAGACATGAAATCTTGTCGTTTGAACTAACATGGATGGAACTAGAGGGGATTATGCTAAGTGAAATAAATCAAAAGAAAGACAAATACCAAATTACCTCATAGGTAGAATGTGAAAAGAGCAGATGAAACAAAACTAACCCTTGAACATTTGCAACAGAACCGAGGTTACCAATAGGGAATGGGGCAGGCGGGGAGGTAGAGCCCATAGGACAATGGTAAAGAACACTTGGTGATTTGCTGGAGGGCATGGTGTGTTGACATATATCTAAGGACTGGAGAACCTATACATAGAAAGTTATTTTAATGTGTAGAATTGTAGAACAATTACTATAATTTTTAAAATTGTAAAAAAAGAAGACAAAACTGGTGCATCCAACTAAGGAAGCCAGTCAATAATGCAAAGCCTTGCAGACTAAGGACTGAATATCCCCTGACCCTAAACAAGAAGGTCTCATTGACCAGAAGTCCCCAACCACAAGGATCTTTAGAGGTCACCTGGTATACTATCTCTTTATACATGGTTAGCATTGCTGAGGCCCTTAGAGATTAAAGAACTTAATCAAAAGTATATTGAGTAAAACCTAGGTTATCTTTTCATAATATCATGATAGAGCAAAGCTCCCTCAGTTCAGTCTGGCTCAGAGTCTATCCTCACTGAGACAAGAACCCCACCCCCCACTTTATTTCTAGCACTCAGTGACTTACACGCTTATGATCATGGTCTGGGAGCTGTCAAAGGACAGCTATTGTCACTGGATTTAGGACCTACTCTAATGCAAGAGGATCTCATTTTGAGATCCTTGCCTCTTACTTATATCTGCAAATATCCTATTTCCAAACATGATCACATTCACAAAACCCAGAGATTAGGATTTGTACACGTCTTTGAGTGAGGCCATTATTCAACCCACTATATTCGTCTCCAGTCTCCAGAATCCTTTCCAGAAAGCCTCACTGCCTTCCCTTCTAAAGAGGTCAGTCTCTTTTTCCTCCTGGTATTATCCAGTCTACCCTCTAAATACACTGCAGGAGCTCTACAGTGTTTGCTCCTGGGGACAGGGAAGAAGTCAGTTCAAAGAATCTTCCAAAGGGCAGTATTTCACAGTAGCTATATATGCCTTGGAGGCATGGAAATCTCTGGTTTGCTTCCCTTTTCCTCCTCCTTCTGTCTCCCTGACTTACGCTTTCTAGTGGTCCAATGGCATACAGAAACACTGCCTTCCATTGCCCTGGCAAATTAAATCCCCGTCCTACAGTCCTCACTCGGCATGCTCCTATGCCCCATATTCATCAATGTATTAAGTGTTTTCCCACTCTCTCCTACCCACCCAGCCTCCAAGAAATTGAGTTCCTGGCTCCTAAAGAAGAGTAGACCAAGATCAGGTACATAGATTGTGACTGGACCAGTCATAGAAACTTAGCTTTTGGAAATATCCATAGTCTAGGTTGAGTCGGAGTCCTTTCAAGACCATGTTAATTAAGCCTAGAACCTGAGTAGATCTAGTGGGAGCAGGTACTGCCACTGGCTGTGAGGTCTTTCACATTCTCAACTGCGACCATGTTGGATTGGCAGCCATGTTGGACTGTGGGCAAGCAAAGGAAGCCTGACTAGAACAAAGCCAATGTGCAGAGGGCAGTAGAAACAAGAGATTATTCAGTCTGAGAGCACGAGCAAGAGAGCAATGCCTAACAATTTCAGTAACACAACTTTCCTCACTTCTTAACTGTTTTCGAATGTAGCCATTATTGTTTTATAAACTCGTTTTTACTCAAACAAACCTGAATAGTTTCTGTTCTCTGCAACCATTAAATTAAAAACATTTCTGGTTTATACTCTGTTACACTGTGAAGACCAATACAATGGGAGGAGTATCTTATAAGAAAGATGTGTTCAATTTGTTGCTATTAAAAGAATAGACCACAAAAAAGAACAAGATTCCAAGGAGCAAACTCTTCTTGGACTGTCATCATTTAATAAATTGTTATCTTTATCAATTAATTGCTTATGAGTTTTGTTAATACAAATTAGTCTTCTCTCAAGAACATAATCATTTGTGGACAAGCTGATAAAGTTGTGTTTCTGAATCTGAAATTTATGGTGAGAGGCACAACAATAATAAGGGATTGATTAAGCATCTTGGTGACTCTCTAGTTCATATTACATCTGCTACCAGAAGCTTGGCCAAAGAGAGCAAATGAGAATGAAGAGAAAAAGAAAAATTAGTGCTTGAGCTCAGCTATAACTGATCTACCTATTATGCTCAGATTTAGACTTTTACATTTGGGTAATTCTTTGTGTTTTGAGGAGGTGGTAGGGATAAGATGCCCTGATAACTTCATCCCCTCTAAACATAATGAGAAACCAAGAGTCAAAGGAAATATGCAACAATGATAGCAATGGTAGAAAAGTAACAGCTAATGTTGACCACGGCTTATGGAAGAGTCTGACTCTCAGAGAAAAATGGTTTGGACCTTTTTTTTACAGTTAGTTTTATAACTATTTTTGAAAGTCCACGTAGGGAGGGTCAGGTGGGTATCAGAAGTTAGATACTTTAGTGCCAGCTTTTGCAATGTGACATTATGTAACCAAGTAAGATGCAGTAAGGTCTCCATCATGGCAAACCAGTAAAACTTCAGAGAATTTTCTAAGTCTTATATAAATGGTCTATTTTTAGGCAAATCACTCTAATTAGTTTCTTTTCCTTTTTTTCTCCCAATAGTTTTGAGGACTTTTCTTTGAAATTCTTTTGTATTACTGGAAGTATTAAGAGATGTGAACTGAATAGATGGGAAATGAATAGAATTAAAAATCCTAAAGACATGGGTTCAAGGCATTTCCTTGTGGCTCAGGTGTCAGCCATGTAAGAGCCAAGGACCCAAGTTCAAGACCCAGGGCCAGGAGAAATAAAAAGACATGGGTTCAAATCTTAAGACTTCAATTGAAAGTCAGTTTCTTGACAAGCAAATTTATAATGGCAAAGCCTACTTACTAGAGTCATCAGGAAGATGGAATGAAATAGTATTTATAGGTGGTTGTCAACCTGGGCCTCTCATTACAATCATCAGAAAATCTTTTAAAATACAGGCATGCCTACACCCTGTTGAAGCCCCACTGTGTCAGTCTTTAGGACAGCGGTGCCTGGCTATGGATATATTTTTTTAATGCTACAGCTTTTAGGACCTTTAAGCACCCAGCACAAAGAAAGGGCAAGGACCTAGTCTTTAAATTACTGTTAGCTTGAGATTTTGAGGGGGAAAAATGAGTGTGTGTGTGTGTGTGTGTGTGTGTGTGTGTGTGTGTGTGTGTGTGTGTGTAGGGGGCATTTCTTAATTACCTAACTAAAATGAGGGAGTAGGTTACTAGTCCTTACCAACCAATAAAGCTGTTAGTAGTTTATTCCATCCACGTGTTCTGTTAGCAGGTTTATATCAAATAGTAATTTCAACCGAATATAATCAATGACGTCATTTCTAGCTGTTGTGGTTTAATTTTTCTAAATTAAGGAATTGAGCTGTTTTGACACATTCCTGATTAAAGTCAACAGGTGGGATACTACGGATACTTTCATTCCCCTTGAGGTTACCAGGCATATTTCTTTCGGAAATTTGGGGTCCTCTTTAACACAACAAAGCACCAGCAGCTTGTGGTTGGGTGGATCTCAGATTCCATGACCTCTGTTGAAAATAGTAGGCGCCTCCAGGGCCAACTAATAAGACTTCAGTGCGGTGCTCTTTTCCCTCGTAGCCTTTGCCACACTGTCCTCCAGCAGAGACGCGGATCCCTGACCTCAGAGTGGTGACCCACGGGCTTGACCCGCAGTCTGGTTTTACAGTCTCGCGACCCCAGGAAACTCCAGTGTGGCAAGTGGTGAATAGATTACACAAGAGGGAAATGACCGTGAGTCCTGATCAGGACTATCTTCCTCAGATTATAGAAATTAAAATGAAATCTGGGCAGGCCCTGATAGTGTGGTGGTTTGGTCAGTTGTCTTCAGTCAGCAGAGTCCCCTTACATCCCAGGCACCTAGGTTTGCATTCCCGGGGAACCACCAAGAGGAGCAGTTAAGATAAGTAAAGTGCTTCTTGCTCCTCTCTCGTCCTGCCTGCCTGCCTTTGTTTGCCTTCATTCGTGCCTTACCTTTCCTTCAAAATAAATTAATTCATTAAATTAATTCCAACCTGTTAGAAATCTATATTCAGCCACATACCACATACTGAGAGATTCAGAGGATCAGACTTCAAATTTCAAATGTTTCTAAGACTCTCTCTCTCTCTCTCTCTCTCTCTCTCTCTCTCTCTCTCTCTCTCTCTCTCTCCCTCTCTCTCTCCATCTCTCTCTCTCTCTCTCTCTCCATCTCTCCATCTCTCTCTTTCTCTCTCATTTTTACCAAGTCACTGCCCCCAGGAATGTCAAATGTCTGTAAGTCCTTTGGCACAGACATGAATCCAAGATCAAAGCAGTGAGTTAAAAGTTCCCCCATGTCCTGTACACCAGATGTGATTCACAAAGTGCTATATTTTGAATCTTAAAATTTCTAATTGAAATTCAAAAGCAAAAATGAAGTTATTGCTAACAGTATTCCTCCTCTACTAAGAGCTAATCAGAATAAATACATATAGAATAATTCAAATCAAGTGCAGAAATAGCTTCAGTTTCATAAATCAGTCTGTGGTCACTATTCAAGGAAAATAAGATGTCAGAGTTGGAAATCTCTAAAACAAATAGTTTCATAATTTTAGTTGCTCAGATAAGTCTGTGTTTAGATAGTCATTCATTACCTCAAAGCACTTTGCAAATTATTTTACAGCTCTCTTACTGGACAGATTTGATTAAAACTCTCTGTCATGATACACATTGTATTATTCTCACATTTATTTACTGAAGGTGTTACTAGCAAATTACCTAATCGAAACCCCTATTTCTCTATAAACATTGCCAGGCCTTGATCTTTATTGCAGTTCTTATAAAATGGTTCTACTTTTATGAACAGCATAATAATTGCCAAAGGAAGGATGGAAGGAACGGAGGAAGGGAGGGAGGAAGGATGGGTGAGAAAACTCCTCAATTTTCTCAGTAATCTCCTCTGAACTAAATTTGCTAATTTATCTCTAGACTTGTATTCTATTAAATGGACATCCTTTCAGAAAACACCTTTCATCCTTACATCTCTATCTATATATCTTCTTTCTCTTTCGTCCTTACCTGATAATATCTCTCAATATTTTACACCACCTCCATCTTGCCTTTAAGCTTTTGGCTGCCTTTTCATGATTTTTATTTAACACCTTTCATTACTAAGTCCTCTTAGCTCCATTTCTCAACTACTAAGAAGTGTCATCATTCATAAATAATGAACATAAATTCAAGGAAGCTTAGTTGACATTGGTCTATCAGCCTAAGCAATCAAATTCTTGATATTAAAATATTCGAACCCACAATAGCTTGTAACCATCTTTTACCACACAGACTAACACCCTCTTTAAGGGTAAAAGACTTAATATCCTTAAACACTAGATTATGTTTTAAAGAACTTTCAGGATGTATTTATAAAGGCCAGGTGTTAGGCTGGCCCAGAGGGACAGAGCGGCAGCCATGCGGGGGGCAGCGGGGAAAAGGCGGCTGACGTCAGACTGAGGGATTGAAGCCCACACCTGGAATCACAGGACCGATCCCCCTGCGACGTATGAAGCCCGCGAAATTCTTTTGCTTAAAGAGCGCGCTCCCCTTTGTTCGGGCGCGACTTTCCTGCCCCGGTTCTGCCGACCGGAGAACCTCGCCCGGGTTCACAAACCCCAATAAGGCCCTGGCTAGTCGACTTTTTGTCTGATGACTTTCTTTCCTCGCGGAGCCCAGAAAAAACCTTTCACCAGGCACTGTCAAGGGAAAGGAGTAAGAGTGGTAAATAAGAAAGGTCAGGCCCTACTGCCATGAAGTTAACTAAATCATACAATTATGGCGAATGTCAGAAACTGACAATATGCTATGAGGTGCATAACTGGGAACTTAGATTCATCTGGGGATCATGGAAAGTTGCTTTAAGAAACTGACTTTCAGGCTGATCTTAAAGAATAGCCTATTAAAAAGGGAGAAGAAATATGTTCCCTATGAAGATAATAGAAAACCCCAAAGTCATAACCTGGGTGAGCTTCATTGGAGAGATCACAAGAAGGTCAGAGCACCTTGAGTAAATAAAACTCAAGAGGAAGCAAAATGTGGAGGAAGGGAGGGTCAGTCTGACCTGTCATCAGAGGACTGTCAATGAGGATTTTAAGCAGGGAGGTAAGATGACAGGATTTTCATTTTAGGAGCAAGCATAGAAACAAAGAGATCAGTTAAAATGCTAATGAAGTTCAGGAAGAAGATAATGATGAATGAACTGGGGTGGGAACAAGAAGGTGCCGAGAAGTAGGTTGCAGGAATTATTTATGGACTGGAAGCAGTAGAAACAAACAGCAAATGTACTGATTCTACTTCGCAAATGCATCTCAAATGCATAATACATGTGAAACAAAAGCCTGCTCAGTGTGTGAGCTGCCTGCATGTGTGTGTGTGTGTGTGTGTGTGTGTGTGTGTGTGTATGCACATGTGCACTGTTTGGAGAGGGGTGTGGAGGGAGAGAGAAAGAATGAAGTCAATGAGGTGATTATTGAACTTTGCTCTAAGCCACCAGCTCCAAAATCCGCTCTAGAGCCATTGTGAGAAGCCTATTGGTCACTAGAGGATTTCCGAGGGCTGCTGCTGACAATCCTGTACTTAGCAGGGGAAAAAATAACCTTCAGAATATAGTCTGTTGACCATGGCGGTATAAAAGGATTCTTGTATAAAAGGATTATTTTAAATACCAATTGATATTCTTATCTAACAAGATTGAAACAAAGTATTCTCAATTTTATCAAAGCTGTATCAAATATGATTACCAGTTTTCCAAAAATGAGCAGATGACAAAACGCTCCTGGGACATAGGAGAATACAAAGATAGTTCCTATTCTCACCATGTGATCTTGGAAAAATTACTTTTAAGCTCTCTGAACATTTGTTTTATATCTGTATTTTGGGACTATTATGACCTAGTTCATATAATCCTTCTGTTGCTTAAATGATGTTACATTAAAAACTATATTAAAATGTCTGCCACACAGTGAATATAAGAAGATAAAAGAAGCAGTGGCTAAGACGTATCTCCTGAGAGTCACCATTGTGATTGATTATTTTGCCATGAATTTCAGGCTGGCTGAGAGTATCAGTTGACCAAGTACTGGATAATCCAGCCTTTACCGTATTTCAATTTTAACCCTGATTGTGGTATTTAAGAAACTAGAAACTTGACTAAAGACAAGTTTGTGGTGCATTATTGTGATCTCTCTACATACACACGCCCTCCAAAAAAATCCATAGAAGTCTTATCTCCATATTGGCCTTTTCGGTCAATGTCAAAAAGTTACCAAACATTAGCAGTTTATAGAGCTTATGTGGCACTACGAACTTTCTACCAGAAATTGTTACCGAAGGTATTCTTAAAAAATGTGAAAGGTCTGAACAAAGATTTTTTCAGAACTGATTACTATTTCGAATGTGAGGATCAAGTGTGTATATGTAATTAAAATATATGTCTGCTTCTGTAGTCACAATGACATCTTGTGAGAGTTTAAACAAAATGGGTTATGATATGCCACACACACATATATATACACAATAGTTTATCTCTTTAGCTATGCTTTTATTAAATTATCTGAAATAATTCTTCAATCAAAATTATTTCATATATTGTTAAAATAATAATTAAAACATTGGGCATTTATATTTTGAAAAAATATAAATTTTTTAATACCAAATTCAGGTAAACTATGGATACTTTAAAATAAATTTCCATTATATCATTTCTTCCTAGTTTAATGTAAAATAGTTATTCCCACTCTTTTGGATGTAGATAGAAAAAACATAATATAACATAATGTAATATAATTTTGAAAGAGCAGAAACAGATTTTTAACTGGAATACATCAATTTTTAACAAAAGCATTGACTAGGTAAAGATTGCTCAAGAAAATGCTCAATTTGAATATGTTATTTCCCCAAACAATACATTGTGGAGTCTCTTTGCCATGATAGAAAACACCCACCTACACTGGGGTCCACTCAGCCCTGGGGGACCCCAGCCTCCTTCCTCCCAGATGTTCACACTTCATCCACCATTCCTCACAGGCATCAAAGCTCCCATGTGTCATTCTCATAAGACTGTCCAGGTGGAGCTGGGTGGCATTGCTTGTTAATTAGGTAAATGTGTTTACGATGTTATCAGCCAATCCTTAAAAACCCATCAAAGTGGAAGGATCAGTTACTATACCTGATGGGATCATTTAAATCACAGGATGGTTTCTGTGTTTACAATTTAAAATGACTATGGATGATTTCGTTTCCTGAGATTGAACAGAAATGTCAGCAGACTGTCCTGGCAAGAGAGATCATCACCTTAGAGTAGGCTTGAAAGGAAATGAGAGACAGAGAAAATGCTCTTCGAAGACTAAGTCCTGCAGTTTCTGGTTACCATTCCACACTTGTAATATTGGTCTCCTAATATGTGGATGGTGATCAGAAACAAAAGCACTAGCCAACGGTGGACATTAATAAAAGGCAGATTTTGGCAGGCAGACTATAAAGAATTTTCTAGAATGTGGAGGACTTTGAATTAGAAGACACACATTGTTATCACTTCGGAAGGCTCTAGAAGAGGCAAAATGGCCCTCCATTGGAGGTGTTATTTTTGGGGAGGGGGGTGAAAGAGAAGGTTTAAACTGATTCGAAGGATCATTTGTGCTATCATCCAGACACCCTCAGGAATTAGTCAAATCTGTGAAATAGTGTAACCGTGTTATTGGTCAAAACTATTACATAGGCCTCTTGACTTTTTGCATCTGTGGGTCTTCCTTATATTTTTCCATTTCTTCTCTTAATGTCAGTTTGTCAGCTATTAGATATCACTTGCTTCCCACTCATTCTTAATTTTCTCTTGCTAATCATCTGTAGGCTACAAAAACATATGGCCAAGCTTCAGAGAATTGTGCACAAACAAAATAAACAAGATCTGCTTGAGAGACCCTTACGGAAAAATAGAGAAATTGGACTCTCCTGGCATCAGCTCAGTAATTCAGCGATCTTCTCTGATTGTCTCTGAGTCTGTGAACTTTATATTCAGCAAATCATGAGAGAAGTGGCAGTTTATCTCCAAGCATCCTTTCAGGAGAGTTAATTTACAGATCTCTGGGTGCAAATTTAAACTTTACTTTGGTAGCTAGTAATCAGAGGCGATTTCCTTAACTTCCAGGACCTTGTTCCTTTCATCTTGGAAGGAGTGTTGTGGGAACTAAATAAGCCAGTGTTTACAGTGCACCTGGCACATAAAGATACCCAGGAATTTTCTGTCCTTTTTCCCCACCCAACTTTACCTTTCTTTCAACTCTTGATACTACAAGGCATGTGAGATATTAATAGAAGTATTTGTAAAATGATCCAAAACCATTTATATGAGCAAGAAGACTTGGAGAGGTTTGCTCTGCATAAGAAAAACAACGAGGAATTGTCTTCACGGGTTTGGAGGAGAGGCTGGAATCTCTCCTCTTTACTTTTCAAATCTATTGTGACCCATCTACCCCAATGGTGACCACCAGAGGACAGACCACTGTCTCTCACTCCAGTGACTAAAGGCACCTCCACCTTTGTCTCCCAGACTCTTCTCTTGCCTCATCTGCTTCCAGTCTCTTCTTGACACTGCATCCAGAATGAGCTCTTAAAAGTTCAAAACTGGCTGAGCTCTTCCTCTATTTAAAATTATTCACGACCCTTTGACAAAGGTCAAGTTCCTTAGCACTGAGACCACTGGTGGTGGTCCACTTCCCTTCCCATCCTTCAGTCGTTTCCCTCCCACCTGCTGCCCCCCACTTACACATACGTCATGTTCACCAAACCAAACCACATGAATTCCCTCAGCCATGTCTATCTGTCTCACTGTCTACCTGCCTGTCTGCCTGGAACATCCTCCAACTTGCCCATGAAGTGAAATGCTTAAAACCCAATTATCTCTGAGAAGCCTTCTCTTCTGTCCTCAGCCCCACCTTCCCCCATCGAGCTGACCGCTTTTCTGTCCTGTTTCTGTTCCTCTGAGGTCACGAGTGTCACACATGATCCAGTGTCTCTTCCCCTGTTTGCGAGCTTCCTCCCCTACTCTTACTCTTCTTCCAGTTCCAGCACCGTCCTGAGGTCACCATGGCAACGCCACAGCACTGCCATCCTTAAGCACAGGTTGAGGTGCCCACAGGATACTTGGTGGCAAAGTCCCTGAGGACTGATTATCTTCAGATTATTATGATCTGAAGATACTGAGCTGAGTTCCTTGAATCCGGAAGGGCTGTCCCCCAAAGTGGAAGGACAAGGTCGCAGTATAATTCCTCAAATCTGATGTGCACAAGAATCACCTAGGAAATCTTGTCCAAATGCAGAGTCTGGTACAGCACTTCTGGATGGAGCCTGAGAATCTGCGTTTTAACCAGTTCCCAGGTGAAACCGATGCTACTAGACCAGAGACCACATCTTGATTAACAATGATTTATATATGGTGACATTAAGCTGGGGTTTGAAAGTTGAGTTTAGGATAAAATTGAAGCCAAACGGAAACTGCTTTCCAAAAATGCTATTTTAATGGAACACTTTAAAAATACTGATGTCCCCTGGTGGAGCAGTGGTTAGGTCAATTACCTCCAAAAGAGCACAGGCCACATACCCCTAGTCTGAGTCTTGGGTTCAGGGAAACAACCTATGTGAAGAACTAAATAAAAAAATAAAATGCTGCTTCCTCCTCTCTCTTCTTGCCTGCCTACTTACTTCATTCCTGCCTGTACCTTAAAAAAGTACATGGAAAAAAACCCAAATCCAAATATTGAGTAAGTCATACAATTTTAAAGATGGATGTAATATGTAAACTTGCTAAAAAACACTTTAGGCTGATTGACTGAAATGATTCTTTAAGGAGTTGGTAGACTATGTAAAGGAGAAATTTTAGAGACTAAAAAACTAGGAAAAAAATCACTAAATGATAATTTCCAACTTTTACAGTTAAAGCATTTGATTTGGCTGCAGTGCTGTAATGTGAATTACATTTTTCTTGAAAAGAAATGGTATTGCTTCTTTTCCAGAAGTTTCTATGGTTTCATTTAATCCTTTTGCTATTAATAAATGCATAAAAATGATTTTTTAACACAATGGACACTAATTAGGAGGAGACTAACAAGAGGTTCAAGTATTAATAACAGAAAAATTGGTTTACGCTCTTTGGGTCAATGATTCCTAAACCTAAAAGCTGTACAAAATAGTATTCATTCCTACTGTTGAGTCTTCAAGTGATAAAGAAGCATTTCCAGATCTGTCTTGGAAAATTCTTGGCTAGGTACAGAAAGAGATCTGCAGGGTAAGGAGTGGATAGCTTCTCAGGCTGGAAAGACAATGGAGGTCATTGAACCACTCAGAGTGGAAGCGCCATGCTCCTTCCATCAGTCCCGTTTCTATTAACAGACTCCCGTGGCAAACATCTCTCAGACGGAGCCAGCGCTGACATGCAGACTCTGATCTTTAATTCAGAGCCACAAACAACATAATCCTTTGCAAGTGGACACAGGGCCATGGTTGCGATAGCCAAGAACAGTACAAACATTTTATGGGAAAATGCCACATGCTGTCATCTCTTAAGATGTTTGCTTTGACATTGCTCTGAAAGTTGAAAGCTTCAAAGAAAAAATTTTGTTACTACTGTTCTGTTCTTTCATAGGACCACTGATCCCACAATGAAGTCTCTACTCTAGAAAGGAGGTATTTGTTTACTGATCAGAAACATGTATGTTTTTCCACAGGCGTTTGTTGACACCACGTACATTCACTACGGGTTTCCAAAGCAATCTTCCCCTCCTCCTCGACCTTACTTAGACTGCATATGCCCATGAATTCTGTCATGACTATGCCAAATGTGACTATTCCAAATTTCTGTCATCTTCTTTGGAAATCCTTCCAAACCCTGGGCCAGGAAACAATGATCATTTCTAAAGAGACCAAATTTACTTAATAGCGTCTTGACAAATGGAAAAACCAAGAACATTTACATAAGACCATAGGAGATTTGAACTGTAGATATAACCAAAAGCACTGATTTTAGAGGGGCCTTGGGGGTTTCTTTCCCAATACAAGCCAAACAAGTCTCCTTGATTTGTCTCCATAATCTGAAAACCTAGAACTGTTTTCCTCCAAGATTTGCTCCACGAGGAATTGTTTATTGGAATTATGAAAGCATGAGTCGTGCTCCTGCCCCCTAATGTATAATGCTTACTCATGTCATGTTTTTTCCATTAGAAAATGTGGGTGCATTTTACTCTTGGGAAACAAGTTTTGCATTGTTTTCTTTTTTTCACTTTCCAGAAGGGATTAGCAGGAGTCTTTGTCACTCCTGAGAATAAGCATTAGTATAAGAGCTTATTAGCTTAGTTAACGTCTGCCAAAATGAGATCAGCACCATGAATTCCACCTGCGAGACACAGAACAAAGAAAAACAACTTAGGTTCAAGCGTCATAGTCTAAACCCTCCTGTCATATTTGAACACCCAAACTTCTTGTTCTCAAGCTATCTGCACATAAAAATCTCTGGGCCTCTCCCCAAAGTTGCCCTGAGTCAGCTGAGCGTGGCCTAATGTTTCAACCACTACCCCATAAGGCACAGATGAGGTAAGCCAGCAATTGACTTTAAAAAGTGAAAAGTCATTGGTTTGTCCAAATTGACAGATGTTGGAGATGCAAATGACAAGAGAAGAGAATAAATGCAGCTCAACAGCAAAGCTATGGCCCCAAAGAAAAAGAAATTCAGATGGTCATTTTGGAATATAAGTAAAACATAAAATAGATGAGGGAAAAAATAGCTCTCACTCACTGAGACCAAAAGTACCTGCTTAGAAATAAATAATACACTCCTTTTACCAGTTCTTTGCCTTAAAGACTTTTCTAATTAAAAATCCATCCAATTTGTTCAGAATTGTAACCTTGTTGCTTTATGCATCAACAGTTCCAGGAACTGTTAGACTAGAGACATAAATAGAAGGCAATAACAGAAGCAATATATCCTAAAGAGTTAAAGCAACCTACCTAAAACAATTTATTATCTTGGAGTGGGTGGTGGGTGTAGAATCTGAGATTTGCTTTGCTTACATTGACCATAGCTGCAACAATCAAAGGAAATGTCTGGATTTCCGGATGTTCCTCAGAAATTCTGATCTTAGTGAATTCAGAAAGGTTGTATGCAGGAAGCTGATAGTACCTATCTTTCACATCTGCTAGTTTATTAACACAGTTTTTTGTTTTGTTTTGTTTTGTTTTTTAATAAGGTATTAGCAATGGCTATCATTTCTAGGAGGAGTGGTGGTGGCTTAGAGGTGGGAGGATTCGGAGTTGGGACAGGATGAAGGAGAAAGTGGTAATGGAGTTACAGAGATGTTTTAATGATTACAGAGAAGTTGTAGTAAGTACATTCCAGAAGAGAGAAGGAGATAGTTCTAAAGGGCTCCATTTCTACCATAGGCTAAAGCTTGTCAAAGACTTGCATTTCCTAGGTGATTGGAGGTGGGAGTTGTAAGGAGGGTGATAAAATGAGTGAAATTAAGTCTTCGATGAATATCTTAGATCAGGTCCCACCAAACATGCCCTGAGACAAGAATATTTAATGGGTTGGTTCAGCAGATGATTCCAGGTTATCACTATAGAGAAGTAGGTACTAATTGCTTTGGGAAACTCTATGTAGACAAAGCTTCAGCATTGTCCCATGAGGGTGAAAGTGAAGCATTGGGTGAAGCATTGGGTTCTTTGTCCAGCCTCAGTCACTGGAGGAGAATGGCTCCCAGGAGATGTTACCTACTAGGGTTTTTGATCTGCTTCACACATGGATTAAGTAAACTTCCATGGCCAGAGAAAGCCCTCTGGGAAAGAATCTTACGAGTTTAGCAATTAGGGGCCAGAAATGACTGAGGGCAGCCAACATGGGTCACATAATTACAGTCACTGCTGTACAGAGGTTGGATGCGAGTCAAAGATGGGGGTACCCAGAGAGGATATTCTGCCTGCAAGTAAAGAATCAAAGCATTTCTTCAAGTGAGAATCAGGTATTCCATGTAAATGATTTTTTTTTTTTAAGTTTTAAACATTGTTATTGAATTTTATGTTTCTATTTTAGAAATATATTTCTGTGGCTATTCTGCCCACATGGTTTTCCCTGTGAAAAATCCCCGTATCCAGCTGCACAACCGGACTATAGTTTAGAATATATACTACGATGTGTTCATTAACAGCTGCCATCGTAGAGAATGGAAGACACATTATTCTGTTGTCTGCCTAACATAGCTTCTCTGCTATAAAGCTATATCGATGAGACTAATATTTAATAACAAATCGAATTGCTCTTTAAATTTTTTTAATGAGAATGATATCCTCTGAATAGTTTCCGAGTGGAAAGGCATTGCTTCCTCCTGTAAGGACTGCCTAGTTACCATTTTAAAATTTCATTTCTTCCCCAATTAGCAGCTTTATAACTTTAGCCTAAGAAATAAATTCCTTCAACTTCTTCCTTCTTTCTTTTATTTGTTTTTATTTGCTTGGAGTTGAAGGAGCTGGGGAACTGAAAATCAATCTTGACAGTCTCTGGGTTTCTGCTTTAGGTTTGCAGTAGAGATTACTCCAGGCTGCCAGCCTCTTTCAAAGGTGTCTTTCTGATTGCAGCTGAATTGCATGACTGCTGTGTGATATTACTCATTTCCAACATGCGTGTGAGGTACTCAGAGGAGGAAGGCTGACCACTCTGAAGTCTCTCTTGGTAGCACTCAGAGTTTTTCATTTTTTATAAACATTTTTGTTTTTAATATTTACTTAGTTGTTCACACCAGTTGTTTGCCCCCAGACCCGGGACTTGAACCCAGAGGTATGTGGCCTTTGTCCTTCTAAGGTAATTGACCTAACCACTACTCCACCAGGGCGCACCTGAGTTTTTTTTTATAGATGCTAAAATGGACGGCTCCTTTACCGTGGCAACTCTAAACCTGTATTGCTAAACTACCTGCCAAGGCAGCTTTGAGGCTGAGATAGAATGGGGAGATAAGTGTGAGGAGACAGCTCAAATAACCCTAAGCCACACTTGAGAGTACCCCAGAGGGTGTACTGGAGGGAAGAAATCAGATATCAGTTCCCCCAAGTGGAAATTTCCCAAAGGATTCTATTTACCATGAACTGCTTCATTCAAATGGAAATTCCCCAAGACATTGAGGGGCTTGGCAAAGGCCATTGGAAGGCTGGATTTTAGAGGGATCCCTGACTATGTCACAAAAGTCAGATCTTAATAATCCCCATACCTCTGAAAATCTGGGAGATTTAAAGCTGCTTGATGATGATAACTCCAGGTTTCCCTTCAGTAGAAAACTCAGGTAGAAAACTGCCTCAGTTAGCCAGAATATGTAGAGATTAGGCTGCTCTGCATCATTTAATTTTTCTTATTACAAAACCATCATTTCATTTCAACACTTTTGAAAGTTAAGAAATTTGCTTCCTTTGATAAAAATAGACACTTCACTCATTGAGTCTTTTCACATGTAACATTGAACCTTCTCAATGTCTATTTCACCATAAACAACTGTTGATGCAATTTGACAAAGCAAATAGAATGTCTGATTCTGAATAAACACTGATGTCAGTTTATTTCCAGATGCTTTGGCCCTTCTCTAAAAGCAGGTAGTTAAGAATTGTGATTAGTAAGGCTAAGATGAGATCAGGTCTTGATGGTGTAAATTCACCCTGTACTCCTTGGTCCTCATTCCTGGATGTCTCTAGATGTGACTTTAGGGGTTTTTCAAGTTTTCTTTGGTGCGTGAATAAGGTTATACATTGCGAGTCACCTCTAAGACAGACCCCGACTTCAAGTCTGTGCAGCAAACTCAGCAGAGTGTCTGCACACTGGGCACCCAGTTCCGTTCTCGCCTGCCTCCCCATCTTAGTGTTCATCCCTTAGGAATCACTCAGCACGTGTCCATCAACAGGCACACACGGGACAAGCGGAGCCATCCTGTGATGTCAGTGACTGGTCATTTTCTCTTTTATGTGTAGTTCTCATGAAGATTTCCCCAAATCCAAATATTGCCCTCAATCCAACTTGGGCCCTCTGCTAAAGGAATAATTATTTCTTTCAAATATCACAGCACTTTTGGAGGTCCAGGTTTAAGGGTCAGCCCCAAAGGTATTCATCCTCTGTCCACCCCATGCCCTGGTAGTACAAGGAGTTGGATGCTTCAAAGGAGAGGTGCTTTGTCCCTGTTTATAATGTCTGCTGGTGCATAGATGAGGAGCACAAGTACTGAATTGTACTTTCTTAATTTATTCAAGAAACTGAGGAAGAGCCTTTTCTTCACCCCTTTTTCTCTGATACTAGTGCTAAAAATGTAAGCGAGCATAATATCTGGGCAAAGCTTACATCACAAACTTGCAAAGCATAGCAACTTTGCGTACGTGCTGAGTTATGCAGAAAGTTCTTTTGAGAAGGAGCACTCAGAACCTGTTAGTAATCAGCTTGGTAAAAATACAATAATCCTATCTCTGCTCCAGGGAAAGGAAGGAAAATCAAATGGGTCATGTTATAAATATCATTTGTCCATAAAGGGTATTTTTTAAAGTTTTTACAATGGAAAGTCAGTCTTTGGAAACAGACATTTTCTTATCAAACTTACGCATAACATGTTTTTTAGGTAGGATTTCCTTCCCTGAACTTCACGAGAAATAGTTTTTCAAAATCCGAATACCAAGAAAAGTCACTGGGTGTATCCTGGAGGCTCAGGCATTAAGTCACTTAGTTTATAAACCTCAGATTCACGTCTGCAACCACCAGAAGTAGATCAATAAATACAAATGCTTCTTCCTCTTCTCTCTCCTTAACTTCCTGCCTGCCTTCCTGATTTAAAAAAATAATTTGAGAAGTCAGGGGAAATAATTATTATCTTGCAAGAATTAAAAAATCATAGTCAACATAGAGACGGAACTGATCTAAGCAATCAGGTAACAAGCAAGAGAAATAAAAGCTGACTTTTGAAATCAAAGGTCATGGTCAGCTTTTCCAGGAAACAGGATGGGATCACTTAAAAGAATCAAATCATCTTACCAGTCACTCCTTCTAGCTGTTGCCACTGTCTGGTCATAGACTAATGTGTTTCCAGTCTATACACACAGTGTGTTTCATACGAATCTTATGAAAGCTGTTCTAATGAACAACAAATTGAAAAAAAACGAAGAAAGGACTTAATTTAGGCATATGACTCTATGTAGTGATGTTAACCTTGCTAAAAGATCTAAATGTCACATTATCTGAATACTACCTAATAATATCCACAGGCCTTTTCTACTGTTCAAATACTCAGTGTAGGCTACAATTCAGATTTAATTCTTCTTGCTCATTCATCAAGTATTTCTAGATGTCCCTAATAATTAGCTTACAGAGTGTAAAGAACACTGGGGATACTTTAAGGATGACTTAGAATTGTGGAAATTCCCAAGAACTCTGATTTCTAATTCCAGAATTCCAAATATCATCATATGCCTGGAACCCAGAAGAACTAGTGATTTGCTTTCCAAGTATAACAACTAAATAATGCCAGTATTACTGTCCCGCACCCCTGCCTTCTCCTGGAAAAAGTGCCCCCTGCTCCCCTCCCCCATCACATGGTCATCGTGGGGCTGCTGGGTCCCCAGGCCACACACGAGTGGTCCAGACACGGCTGTTACTGAGTTCTTTCAGAAATCTTTCATACTGGAACTAGAAAAAATGGGCCGTTTCTGCCTAATAGTACAAAATCATGAAATGTGAACAATACAGAGAATAATAGCTAAGAAATGTGGAGTGGCGTGTCCCGGTGGAGCAGTGGTTCAGTCAAATGGCCCCCAGGGAGCACAGGCCACATACCCTTCCTGGGTTCTCATTCTGGGTCTGGGGTGGGGGGAATCCACCAGTGTAAACAACTAAAATTTAAAAATCAAATAAAATGCTTCTTCCTTC
>RJWH01005843.1:0-20496 GCA_004363575.1 Solenodon paradoxus
TTACAGCCTGGTATGTGTGATGGAGCTTGTTTTGTTGATAAAGCTTGATTGGTTGGGGCTGAGAGACTTGTCTCTACTGGCTGCACTTGGGATTGTTGTCCTCTTCAAAGTCATCAGGACTGAGTCCTTTCCACAGGTTGCCCCACCAGCATACACAGAAACAGGTGTTCAAGTCCCAAGGTGTGAGATGGAAGTAGTGCCTTGCTCTATGCTCCTGCTTATGCTGCTCCCAAATCTCCTTTTGGGTTTTATTCAAACCAAAAGTCCATGCTGGCAGCAAACCATAGTCTGTCTTCCCTTCCTCAGCTCGACCTAGGCTTGCCACTCCTGGTGCATGCTGTCTGGATGCACTCCCTGAAATTAACACCTCTGCCTCTGCTGTTTCTATAAAAGTCCATGAGAGAATCACAACCATGGATGTGGCTGAGATTGCATTTGCTGCTGAAGGACCCCTCCTCCTCCCAAGCTCCCCCATGCTCCGGGAGATTAGAGCAGCTGCAGGACCTTTTCTGAAAAAGCTAGCAAGCCAGAATGCTGTTGCAAGCTACTGCAGCTCTGGCTGTTGTTTCTGTGAGTGTCCAGAAGAGAACAAAGGGCATGTGGTTTGTGTTGAGGTCTCCATGCCCAATCCCCATGTCTTTCTCACCCACCTGTGAAGTCCATTGCTCAGCTCCAAACTCCTTTGATGCTAGGAGTGCCCCTAGTGAGCTGCCAAAATTTCAAAAATGCTTCGCCTTGTGCCAACTATGGAAAACTCTTGGACTTTCTCTGGGGCATCCTAGGAACCAACTTCAGTCGATGCCGTCTTTTCCTACAGCATTTAACTTTTTTTTAACTAAAACTCTAAATTCTTTATGTTATGTTGTCCCATGCAGTGTCATTTGATTTCTTCTCTGGGGAGCTATTGTTCTCTTCCTTTCTTTGAACCATTTGCGTTCTGTTTTGGAGGGCTTTGGATTTTAGCGTGTGTCACCATCTCTGCTCTATATTTGACACGAAGGCTTTATTTTCCTCTTTCTTTTGTTTATTCTAAATAATGGCTGTTTTGACTTTTGTGGGTGGTGTGGCAGTTATGACCTGTGTGGTAGGGTCATTCTACACTGATGAGCTGGGTTGCTCAATTCAACAGCAGGCAGTGTCCCTTATGTAGAGGTAGGCATTACTGCTCAGTTCAGAGGCCTCAGGATCACTAAGACCAGCAGTAGTTGGGATACTGGTTGCTTCTGTGCTGGTAGGCTTGTGTGGGATAGATCTGTTCACTCTTCTATTTTTGTTTTCTTCCATAGTGTTTTTTTTTGCTGTGTCAGGAAGTAAAGATGACTGTTTTCTTGGAAGTTTCCTCCAGCTCTCACAGATATGAGGCTACTCCTGGCCTTTGCAGTCAATATTTCTTTATTTTAAGGCTTTGAATTATAAAAGTTTGGAAATGCTCTCTCTGATAAACTGAATCATTATCGTTTTCATTATTATCATAATTATTACCTATTTTTTTTTTTAAAGGAAAGGTAAAGGAAGGAATGAAGATGAGTAGGCAGGAAAGCAAGAAGAGAAAAGCAGAGCATTTTATTTTTATTTTGTTGTTCAGATTGGTTGTTCCCCCTGGAACTGGGGCTCGAACCCAGGGGTATGTGGCTTTGTGCTCCTTTGGAGGTGATTGACCTAACTGCTACTCCACCAGGAAGTGCCAATTACTTATACTTTTAAAATGGCTTTTATAGTGCACCTTTTTGGCTCATGCAACTGAGGCAGCTAAGATGCAGATCATGGAAAGGCCAAAAACCCAGGTTCAGGATCCAGGCTGGGGGTGAGATAGATAAATAAGTATAAATAAATTAATGAATTAGACTTTGTCTTGTCCTCAATATGGCTATTCCAGCTTTATTTTGGTTAACATTAACCTGGTATATCTTTTATTTATTTATTTTTAAGAAAAGATGGAGGCAGGAATGAATGTGAGCAGAGGCAGGCAAGAAGAGAGAGGAGAAAAAAGCACTCTAACTTTAGTTGCTCATCTTGGTGGTTCCCCCTCCAACCCCAGGACTTGAAATCAGGTCACTGAGATATATGTAGACTGTGCCAGCCAAAGGCAGCTGACCAAACCACTACCCCACTAGGGCATGCCTAACCTGGCATATTTCTTTCATCCTTTTAATCTTTCTGTGTTCTTTTCTTTCTTTCTTTCTTTCTTTTTTAGGGGCATTTATTGTGAAACAAGCAACATATAGAAGGATTATTTTTAATTCATTCTGACTCTGTTTTCTCGACTGTTGAGTTTAATCTTGTCCATTTGCCATGACTGTTGGTATATTTGGTCTTGTTTTATCATCTTACGTTTTTATCACTATAATTTCTAATAGTCTAATTTTCTTCTCCCTTCTGAAATAGATAGATATAGATTAAAATTTCCTGTTTGTCTCTGGTATTCTTCAGGTTCACGTATTAGCATGATAAACATCTGTTTTCTCCCTTATTCTTGAATCTATCTTATTAATGTGTATCATTCTAGGAATTTGACCACTTTATCTAAATAATCTAATATGTTTGCCTAAAGATGTTAATAATATTCTGTTAAAATGTTTTAAATTTTTATAGTTTTTAGTTATAATATGATCCATATAAATACATCATTTTATAATTTGCAAAGAACTTTCACAAACATCTCACTTAATCCTTTCAAATAAGTTTATAAAGTTGAACCACATTTAAAACAGTTAGAAAACTGATACTTCACCCAAATCATAGAGTGTTCTTGAGAGGATTTACAACCAAGTACAGAGAGGACACTGATTTTCCTATGAGGGAAATAATTATTAAGTTAAAAGGCTCCCAGTGTATACCAGTGAAGCCGTGGTTAGGTCATCTGTCTCCAAAGGAGCACAGTCCACATGCACCTCAAGGACCCAGCTTTTGTCCCAGGTCTGGGGGGATCAGACAACGTGAACAACTAAACAAAAATAAAATAAAATGCTTCTTCCTCCTCTCTCTTCCTGCTTGCCTACCTACTCATCTTCATTCTTTCCTGTGCCTTTCCTTTAAAAAAAGAGAAAGAAAACCCACAGTTAAAAGGAGCAGAGTATTACAGAAAAAGCAACTCAAAGTTCTTGATGTTTGAAGGCAAATTCGTAGATCCTATCATAGGTAAACAGAATGTAGAATTTGTAGGAATAAGATCATATTTCTAAAAATTAAATGAATGGAAAAAGACACTATAATTTTCCCCATGCCAATATAGATTTCAAGTTTTAAAATTAAGTGGGGATCTTAAAGAGGGGACGCTCCTGCTGCCTTGAGGGTTCACTGAGGTGATGTGGCTAGGCTCTCACCTCTCCTCCTTTTGAGGAGCTCTTTATCTGCACAGAGGATGAGAATTATCCATATTTTTTTTTTCAAGAGTGGAGAGAATTTAGATACGGAGACCCAGTCCTAGGGTTTCTAACTCCATTCCCGTGCTGTTTTGAGAAAGCCACATGTGCTTTTTCAATCTGTGTTACTGACTGGCAAGGCCCAGAAAGAATAGTCTCTTCACTTGAATAATGGGTTATTTTGTAAACCCTAGGGAGGCTATCATTTTTTTTACTTTCATAACTAGAACTTTAAGTGAGCATAAACTAATCAAAGTGAAAGAAAATGTTTGGAATCTTAAGGAGGGCCTATGACCTCAGATGTTTTCATTACTCTTGGTAAGGTCATCAAAATTTTAACAGAATGGCTGATCACAAAGCTCATACAATCTTGCATGCATAAGTAGATCATGTATCCTGGTGTAATTATTTAATATTTAGTATGGATTTCTTCAGATTACCAGAAAAATATCATTGATGATTTATGTTTTTATGAGTTATGTTTTAAGAATAATGTGAATTTTGTCTTCATAGCCACTGACACAGGATGTTGTGGGAATGAAACGTGTGAGTAGCAGAAGATGTGACTAAGACCTATTCTGTCTTGAGGTCCAGTTTCTACTGCTCTAGGTCACAGTGAAAGGCAGTGTAGCCTAGTGTTTCCAAGCACTGGCTTTGAAGCCAGGCCAACTAATTTTTGATCCCATTTTCATCACTTACTGGCTCTTGACCTTGAGTAAATTAACTAACCCTCTGTGTCCCATTTTTCTCATTCTATATCATTAGGTTGTTACAAGGAATAAATGAGTGCTGTATGTAAAGCACTTAGTGTCTGTGCTTAGTGAGTCTTATATGCTAGTTTCTTAATAATTGAACCTGAAGTCTCTCACTTTATAGTTCTTAACAGTGACCAGTGAAATTGGATAAAGACAATCTACAAGCATAAGACTTCTTAGAAAAGAAAGTATCAGGACTTCCTTAAGTGTTGGTAAGGGCCAGTATTTAAGTTTTTATTTGAAAATGATAGTCCAGTAAAACACATATAAGAATTTTATTTTATTTTTTAAGCCTCAGATTAAAAAAAACAAATGTTCCTATGCGCATTGTCTTATCTGGGGACACCCCTGGAATAACTGCATTAACAACATGAAAATGAAGTCAGTTCAGTAGGGGCAGAGCAGAGAAATGGAAAGAGCTACCCCCAACACACACACACAAATCTTGCTTATATTTTATAGCATAGTTAATATCATGAGAATATCAAACATGTGAGCTGTATTTTTCTTTCTGATCTTACTCAAGTCTTCCTTCTCTAACTTCTGCCATTGATAACAATAATAGTATTTATTAAGAGGTTTATTTTGCTACTAAGGTGTAAGTTCTTTAAGAGCAAATAGTACAGCTTTTTCTTGGAGTCAGGAATATAGCAGATGCTCAAGAAATATTTTTTGAATGAATACACGCATTAACAAATGCATACTTAAATTCAACAAATTCTAGAGATATCCACTCCCCTTTGTATTGTCTTTTGACTAATTCTTAAAGCAGTCAATGTAGAGATATTTCACTGGTTAAGGTAGAAATGATCAAATTTAATTTAGGAGGAGGATCAAATAAATATCAGTCTTTGTTGTGTATAAATATATATAATCATGTGATTCTGAAAAATAATTTTTTTCAAAATGGATTTTCCATTGTATCTAAAGAATATTATGATGGTTAATTGTATGTGTCAACTTGACTGAGCTATGGGATGCCCTGGTTCTTATGCCTTTGACCTCAGACTGTACTGTTGACTTTCTTGGCTCTCTAGTATGCACATAGCAGATCGTGGGACTTATTAGCCTCTGTCACTGCTGATTTCTATAACTAGATAGATATAGATAGATAGAGAATAGATGATAGGATAGATAGATCTGTATCTATCCTATTGGTTCCATTTCTCTGAAGAAGCTAATACAAATCTATTATGATTAACTACCCTGAATCTGTTTGATCTTGGATGATTAGCCTAAACCAATTAATCTAAACTAACTAGGTAATTACACCTCCTTTCCAGTGATGGTTCAGGACCCACACAAGTCAGTCCTGTCTAGTGAAACATAGAAGGAAGTCTGCTAGAGACTACATACAGTCTGCCACACTTCTCCTTTGAGAGAACGATGGGACTGGGTGTTATTTCTTCTTCTGGCATACATTGTCCTATCTGGATACACCACTTTGAATAACTACATCAACAATGTGAAGATGAAGTCAATCTACCTGGGGCAAACCAGAGAAGCAGGAAAATCCTGAAATTCTGATGGGAATGCTGTTAAGCAGGTAAATGAAACACCATGAAGACAGGCCTATTCAGCCTTCTTTTGTGAGATAATAAATATACTAAAATTGTTTAAGCCAGTTCTATTCAGAGTTGAGTGCACTAAAGACTGAAACACCCTTAAACAATAAAAAAAACATTATATAATCATGGATTATTGTTATTGCTGGAAGGAAACTCTAGATAATCCAGTTTAAAGTTCTCATTTTAAAAATGAGGAAATTAGTCACACAGAGCAATGGTCAGGTCAACCATTTCTGAAGGAACTAATCACAGACCCCTGGGTGCGAGTCCTGCGTCCGGGGGGAAATAACCAGTATGAACAACTAAGTAAAAATAAAATAAAGATACTTCTTCCTCCTCTCTCTTCCTGCTTACCTGCCTACTTGCCGTCATTCCTGTCTACACCTTTCCTTTATGTTTTTTAAAGAGGAAGTCAAGGCCCAGAAAAGTTGAATGACATATAAAGTTATATATATATATATATATATATATATATATATATATATATATAGTGAGAATAACAGAACCTGGACTGAACCCAGACTCCTGGTTACTAGTCTTTCTCTGAAACTTGAAAACTCAGTTACCTGATGAAAAGAGAGACATGTCTCTAGATAGACATAACTCTAGAGAATAGACAAATTTTATGCTTATTTACCTGTGACTACATTCTGATAGTTCTTGGGAAAGCATTTGCTTTTCTAAAGAGGTTGCTACTGCTTCTTTCTTCTTGTATCTTCCTCTTGAAAAAAAAGAAATGTTGTCTGAAAGATGTCTGCAGCCATCTTGTATCCATTAAGTCAGTCAACTAAAATGCAAACAGAGATAGGAGCCTAGGAGTCTTCTTGACAATTTCTGATGGTTAATGTGAGAAATGTAAATTCATATTTACACAAGTTAGATTTCTGGAATTTGACGTCAAAAGCTCTCCGACCGATACTATGAAACATTTCCTTCACACTGCATTTTCTCTGAGAGATTGTCACTGCTTCCAGCAGCTGGAATTATCAAAGAAACTTTCTTTTTTAAGGATTATATGAATTTTCGCCTACATAATTTACTATTCTCAATGTATATCTGACTTTTTCTTTTCTACATCTCTCTCTCCATATATAGATATATAAATATAATTAATTTTTTCTGAATATTTTGAGAATAAGTTGCAGATTGAGCTTGAACCACAAATAAAGCTATGAAATATTAGAAATAAGAATATTCTCTTACATAAGTACTGTGAGATTATGAATTCAGGAAAATTAACAGTGAGGCAGCATTACGTCTAAAACATCAGTCAAAGTGCACCTTTCAACTTGTTCCAATGCAGTTTATAGTAACACTTCTGTCCAGATAAAAATGCAATCTAGAATGACACATTGCTTTTAGTTATCATATCTCTACTCTTCTTTAATCTGGAATGAGTCCTCAGATTTTTAATTTTTTCTGTAAAATCAACTTTTAAAAAAATAGAGAAAACATGAGTTATTTAGTAGAATTTCCCTCAATTTTGGCTTACCTGATAGTTTTCTTGTAAGTAGACTCAGGTTACACATTTTTGGTTGACACATGGTGATGCTGTGTCCTTCTCCATGCTCCACATCAGGAGGAACATGAAAACAATTTTGCCTATTACTGGTGGAGAAAACTGTTATCATCTGATTATGGTCGAGTCTACCTCTAGCACATTCTTGTTAGTTTAATGCCTAAGCTCTCAGTGAGGCAGAGAATCATCTTTCCTACAGACTGGAGAGCTACATGGAGTCATTTCCATTGTTTCCTGGATAGATTCTGAATTACATGATGGTAAGGGCTGGCTTCAAGATATGTGTTGAAAGCTGGGTTTGGAGTAAGTGGATATTACTCTCTTACAGATTCATTAAGTCTATTGGCAGATATCCTGCAGTTTGGTGGGAAAGGGTTAATAAGGACATGGACATCTGGTTTCCCTTAACAAGAGTTGAACTTTTCCCCAAATATCACTCCTTTACACCTGAAGAAGTAAAACAGTCCTGTTCCCATGGAATCCTCAACTAATGTAACCCTGACCTGTAATTTATATAAAAAGTAGCTCTTTCTTAATTTTCCCCACAATGGCTTTATTCTTATCTTATGAACCTGCTTTGTCAGTGTTCGCTTTGATTTATGGAAGATTTTAAACTCCCCACATAACTATCCCTTTTCTTTTCATTAAAGTTAATCCCCACAAAGACACTTTCATCCTCTGATTAGTCATGCCCCAGCGAACCTCGCTAACCAAAGGCTAAATTATTGGTGTGTTAAAGATGTGATCTCTGAGTCTTGGGACCACTGAAGGAAACCCAACATGTTCTTTGACAGTTAGAATCTCACAATGTATTGCCTCCTTTGAGCAGCCTTAGTCGCACGCGTTCCTTGGTGTCCATAAATCTCTCTGGTCCAACTGTCTGTGAGGGCTGAATTATTGTGGGTTGAGTTTAGGCTGCCAACACACACTGCCTTGCACCCCAGGATATCATGGTGCCATCGCCAATGTCTAGTTTCCATTCCTAGTATCAAGCATTCAGCGGCATATCTATTACACCAGAAACAGCAGTTCACTGTTTTATGCCCTGTCTGTGGCCCTCCTTATACATTTGCACTGATCAACAGCACTGCAAATTGGGTGTGATACTGGCCACCAATAGCACTAACTCTTGCTTCTACCTCAAAATTTCAGGCAGTGGGTAAACTTGGCTCAGCTATTAGTGAGTCTTATTAAATGACAATAGGTCCTGTCTATACAGAAGAGCTGCTGACATGGAAATGGGTAGTAATCCCTCGCCAACCAATTTTTAATTTGTAGAATAAAACGAAGAGAGTCAATCTCAGACCTTTGTGCATATGTAAGGTTTAATTTGGACGATGTAGGGTCAATCTTTCTCAACTGACAGGACGGCTCTTCAGGCAGCACAGTCTCTGCAGTGTAGAACGGCAGGTATTTAGGCTCTTCAATGTTCACAGTAAATGGCAAGTAAATTGCCAGTTATTGTAACAATCTCAAAAGTATGCAGATATTTTTTCCCCTGAAAACAGTGTAAACTTTTCCCTAGGAAGACAGTACTATTCATCAACTAAAAACCAGAGCAGGAGGGGATATGTGGGTATGTGGATACCACTTTCCCAATATGTAAGCAGCAGATTCATTTCAGGAAAACATATCTTTGACCCTGGCGTTTGATCCTGTTTGCTGGCATTGCTCTTCTTTTCTTTTCTTTCTTACTATTTTATTGCTCTTCAAATAACACACACTTACTAGTACATGGTTTGTAGGTCAGAAGGCCAGGTGGGGTCCTCTAGGGTCTGCACTCATGCTGTCACAAGGTGAAAATCAAGATGTCAACCGGGCTATCTTGAGACTCAAGGAAAGAACTCAGGTTGTTGGCGGATTTTAATCCCTTGTGATTATGGGACTAAAGTTACTGTTTTCTTACTGGCTGTCATCCAGGACCTGCCCTGAGTTTCTAGAAGCCACTCACATTCCTTCTTAGGTGGTCCTTCCATCTTCACAGCAGTAACATCTTGGATTTTACTGGCACTTGGAATACCTCTGCCTGCCTTGCTCACAGCCAGCTGGAGAAAATGTTGAGCTCATCAACGGTCCCTCACTCTCATGAACTTGGTTGCTGGGGGCAGTGTCACAGTGTTATAAATTTTTTTAATGGCGTATTCTCAGTTTCTGCTGCAAACTCACTAGGGCCATTTTATTTCTAATATGAAAATTATTTTTGAAATATTTTAATGACATAAGAGAGACAATTACATTCTTAGAAAACCCAGCACAACAGAAAGCTATTATCCTCCTCAACCACTTTTCTCACAATCCTCCCTTCTTTGCAGAAGAAATCATGCTTATGGATTGTTGGGTATGCATACAAACCACCTTTAACACTTTACATATATTTATATGCACCTCCAGAGAATGCACCATATTATATCATGCAGGTGTTTTTATATAAATGACTACCACACTGAGTGTATAATCTGAAAATGGCTTTTATCATCTAGCAATATTTATGAGAGCTACAGCTGTTAACATGAATAGAGGTGATTCATTTCTCTGAATGTATTATGCGTTCTTCTATTTAGATATTTCCTCTCGTGATATACATTTATAAGCCATGCTGCATACTCAGTACTGACTTCAAGGTGCTCCTCTAGAGATGTGGCATAATAGATTCAATTAAATTGCTCTGCCTAAGGGTCACATGATACTAATGCATAACTGGACACTGAGATTTCTTTCTTCACATTTTCATCAAAACTGGATATTATTAAACCTATATGTTGCCAATCCTATAGGCATGAGCTAAAGTCTTCTGCTTTAACTTCTGTTTCCCTCTTTGCTAATGAAACTGAGTTGCTTCTTATATATACATGTTTGTTGATCATTTATATTTCCTTCTTTAAAATTGCTTACTTTCTTTGACCTTTTTTTTTTAAGGAAAGGTACAGATAGGAAGAGAGAGCAGGAGGAAGCACTTCTTTATTTTTTATTTGGTTGTTCATCCTGGCCATTCCCTGTGGCCCCAGCGTATAAGCACGGATCCTTGGGTTACATGGGAACTGTGACCAGACTGCTCCTCCACCAGCTTTGCCTTCTTTGAACATTTTAAAATTGAATTATCTATCTTTACTGACTTTTAAACTTCAGATTATTTTAAAGACTTCTTTGTTACATATGTTGCAACATTTTTTCTATAATATTAATATTTTAACATTGTTCATGGTGTCTTTTATTGTAAAGACTCCTTTATTTTGATGCAGTGAATTTCAATATTTTTTTCACTAGAGTTTTAATTTTTGTCTATCTGTCTATCTGTCTGTCTGTCTATCTAGCTATCTATCTTTCTAAATAAGTCATCTACCACCTAAGGTCATGAGAATGTCTACATTTTCTTATAGTAATTTTCAAGCTTTATGTTTTACCTATAGGTCTTAAATCCATCTGGAATTATGGGCACTTAGGTGAGTGTGTCTGACTAGAGATGGTGATTTAAGTTTCTTTCACACAAATTGTCCATTGTTCCAGCTTCATTTGTTGAACAATTTGCCCTTTCCCCACTTATGTGAAGCATCACTCTTATCATCCACCGAAGTCCCATGTCTCTGTTACTGATCTACCTTTTGTATTCATTCTTTCATTAATACCACACTTCATCAGTTACTTTAGCTTTGTAGAATGTCTTCTCAATCTCTGAGGAGTAATCTTAAAATACTTTTCCTTAGAACTTTTTCACATTGCTTTAGTTAGTGATCCATTTATTTTTAATTTAGAGCAATTTTATAACCATATATATATATACTCATATATCATATATACACATATATCATGTACACACATATGTCATATAAATTGAGGTTATCAGTAGGAAATGGGAGGAGGGTGCACATGGTGGCAGAGTCCACTGGACAATAGTGAAGAACATTTGGTAATTTGGTGAAGGACAGGGTGTGTTGACATATACCTAAGGAATAAGTAACCTATACATATGAGGTTGTTTTAATGTGCAGAATAATTACTATAATAGGATATATATATATATATGTATATATATATGTATCAGTGAAGAGGCAAATTCGGCTTGTAAACTTTACAGAATTTGCATTCTAGTAGGGGAGATGAGACAGATAAATTAGCAAATACATAAATAAAAGTACTGTTTATATCAACACACCACTAAGGAAGTTAACTGAGAATGCTGAGAAAGTGACTGGGTGTGTCCAGAAAACCTCTTGAGTCAAATTGGAGCCAAGAACTGGATGAGGAGCAGGGAAAATGTTCCAAACAGAAGTCCAAGATCAGAGCCCTTGAGGTGGGAAAGATCATAGTCTAGAGGATCACACAGAAATACCATGTAAATAGGAGCCAGACCATAAGGGATTGGAGGCCATAGTGCAGGCTTCAGATATTATATTACTTGTAGTAAGAAGCTAGGGAAGGGTATGATAAAGAAGGAGTTGCATATTGGAGAAGTTTCTTAGCAATAATAATATTGGAAGTGTTTGTCTTCTAGAATTGTCATTTACTGTGTGCATTTTTAAATTAATATCATTTTACTGTAGTCTCTGTGCTTCCTTCTTCTTTTTTGATCCCAGTCTTTTGTAGGAAAGTCATCCCAGGTTAGCAAGAGATTATAATATTATCTTTCTTGAAGTAAACTGGTAAATAAATCCAGTTCTCTTTCTTTGTCACTGTCTGGTGGAAGATTTACTATGCTCTTTAGCTGAGAAGGGGAAAAGAAATAAAATAAGTAAAGATTTAATCTTTCTTCCTTTTAGCCGTGAAGTAAACTCAGGCTTTAATGTAATGTGATAAAGGTCAGTGAGCTCATAATCAGCTTGGGGGACAGTTAGTCTCCTCCGTTGGGCTGCAGGAAGGCACCACAGACTTTAGGATTTCACCTGGAATCACCTACAATCGTTCTGTGAGTCCATAATTAATGTGGACTAATGACCAATTGACATAATTTATTTTATTTAGCATATCAAAAGCCTTAGGTAGGCTCCACAACAATTAGTAAAAATAGTTACCGTAAATAGGGTTAAGTATAATGCTTTGTTGTGAATCAGAAACTTTTAGGAACAGGAAGCAAAGGGTAAGAAAAGTTCTGGGTAGAAACACAAACAAGTGACCCCTCTACTACCTGTCATTAGTGGAGATTGTTAAACATTAATTTTATTGAACAAATGCTGTATTACAACTTTATATAGGTTTATGTTATGCAGCATTGAAAACTGACATCTACAGATAATGCATTAAGTTCATGGCAACAGCCCAGATTTTCCTTCACCACACAAATGATCCCCTGCACCCACTTTTCTCACCTACTTCTCTTCTATTCTGGTAACCACTCCTTTCATTTTATTGACTAAAATGAGATCTTCATCTTTTTTGATAGCTGAATATTTCATTAGGTATATATACCATATCTTCTTTATCCACTCATTTATCTATGATCAGTTATGTTGTTTCTAGCTTTAGCTATTTTCAATAATGCTGCAATGGACATAGAGTTGTATGTATCTCTGAGAATTATAGTTGTTGTATTTTCAGGGTAAATACCCAGCAGTGGGATAACTGGACCATAAGGAATCTTCATTCTCAATTTTTTGATCACTCTCCATACTTTTTTCTATAATGGTTGCACTATTTTACATTCCAATCAACAGTGATTTACAATTTCCTTTCTGCCACACCCTTGGTGGAGAAGCTGTTAGGTCAATTGCCTCTGAACAGTGCAGCCCACATACCCCTGGTTTCAAGTCCCAGGTCTGGGGGGAGGTGATCAGTGTGAACAAGTGAATAAAAATAAAATAAAATGATTCTTCCTGCTCTCTCTCCCTGCCTGCCTGCCTGTGCTCCTTCATTCCTGCCTGCACTTTCTTTTTTTTTTTTTAAAAAAAGAGCTCCCTTTCTCCTCTTCCTCTCTAACCTTTGTGTCCACACTTTTGGCAAAAGCCATTCTTATATATATGAGGTGATACCTCATTATTGTTTTGATTTTAATTTCCCTGATAACAAGAGAGACAGAACATCTTTCATGTGCCCTTTGGTCATCTTTGGAGAAATATTTATCAAGACTTTCTTCCTTCTTTTTGATTGAGTTGTTTTTCTGTTATTGAGTTTTATGAGTTCTTTATATGTTTTGGATATTACTACTTTGCCTATGTATGATAGGTAAATATTCCATTCAGTAGGTTGTATTTTCTATGGGTTTATGTTTTGAGATTATTATGGGGTTTACATAAAATTTTCTATGCTTAAAATTTATTTTAACTTGAAGGCAAATAAGTCTTGGACTCATTCTAACAGTACACACTTTTACTTTCCTCCTCCCTATCTTTTACATTTTGACATCTTGCTGTTTCTAAGTGGGTTTTTTCTCTTTTTTTTCATTTTATAGAACTTTCTTTAGTATTTCTTGTAAGGTTGGTTTAGCAGTGATGAATTCCCTTTAACATTTGTTTGTCTGTAATGCTGTTTATTATTCTGTCAATTCTGAGTGATAATCTGGCAGGGTAGAGTATCCTTGATTGGAAGTTCTTGCTTTTAGTTCTTTGAATATATCATGCCTTTTCCTTCTTGCCTGTAAATTTTCAGGTGTGAAATCCACCCATAGTCTTATAGGTGTTCCTTTGTATGTAACTCTTTTTTCTCTAGCTGCTTTTGTTTCTTTTCTTGTATTTTTGTCATTTTAATGTTTAAATGTTTAATGTTCAAAGTTTTTAGGTCTGTTTGGAATTCTTTGAATTTCCTGTATCTGAAGATCTGCTTCCTTCTTCAGGTTAGGGAAATTCTGTTTCTGCCTCTTCTCTTTCTCTTCTCCTTCTGGGACCCTTATGGTCATTCCTCTTGATGATATCGCATAGATCTTGTTTGCTGTCTTCATTTCTTTTCATTCTTTTATCATCTCTTTGCTGGTCTGCTTGGGTGCTGTCCCTTGCCCTGTCTTCTAGCTTGCTGCTTCATTTGGAAACCACTTCCAGCCTGCTATTGAGCCCCAAAGTGTTTTTTAGCTCTATGAATTCTGTTTGAAACAACTTTGTAATTTCTCTTCCTTTGCTGCAGTTCTCTTTTTGTTCCTCCATTGTTTTCCTCATTTCAGTGAGTATATTAAAACTGTTGCTTTAAATTCTTCATTAGGCAGTTTTCTTAATTGTTTCCCAGTCATATTTTCTCCTAGGGGTTTTGTTTTGACCCGTCACTTTGCATATATTTCTCTGTCTTGTCTATCTGTTTGACATTCTGTATTTATTTCTCTGATTTAGCCTTCCCTGGAATAAAGGCTTTTTGTTAGGATATCAGGTTGCCCAGTACAGTCCAGAGCGGTGGTCTGGATACTGGGCCTGCTTTAGTTGTATGAGTTCAGCACTCGTCAGGATTGTTGATGAGACTTGAGAGTTCAACCTATAGCATTGGAGTTGAGAAATGGAATGCAGAGGTTTCCTTAGAGTCTCTTGCATAAAGAACAAGGCAGGCACAAGTTGAGAGATCCAAGAGTTGTGGGCCTAGTCCACAAGCAAACCACAGGAGAGAGAACTGGGGTCTGCTCATAGCAAAGCACAATCTCCTGTGAAAATCCCTCAGTCCCCCAGAGGAGTACCAGCCACAGCAGGGGGCAGTAAACAAGCCTGGAGTCTGGGGTAGAAGTTCTGGGTAGTCCTAAGCAGATAGTGGAGCTGTTTATCTGTAGCCCCAGGCTGGCAGAGCTGCTATTTTGATGGAGCTCTTCCAATTCTTTTCCTCTTGAGAGGGGTAGAGTGTAGTGCTCCTTTCTGGGAACCAAACAACTATCTACCTGGTGCTGTCGACCTAGTTGGCTGTCTCTGGAGTCAAGGAAAAGCCAGCAGTAAGTCCCAACAGTTTCGCACCATTGCACTAATGGCAGAGGAGAGGGCTTGGACATTTCCCCTAGGGGCTTTTCTGCAACGGCAGCTACAGTTATGAAAATAATGAGGTCTACATTTTGTCCACAGGATGTAGTTAGCTGGCCCCGGATTTAGATACCCATGATACTTAGAGTTGAAGACAATGGCCCCCAGTCGTCCCTGCAGGCCTAATCTAATTTTGTCACTCACAATTTAAAACCCTTCAGTGGGTACCCATTACTTTTGCAAAAAGCGACCTTGTTCCCTATCAACTAGAATCACCTAAGCTGCTTTAAAATATAGTTTCAGGTTCCTCTATAAACCCCTTAAAACAGCATTTCTGCTACCTGAGCTGGGAAACAAAATTTTAACAAGCCTTCTATGAAATTCTAATGCAGTGCTTCTCAGAGTAGGATCCATACACACACACACCCTTCTCCAGGATCCCTCCTATTCCTTTTGGAGGTTTGGCATGCAGAAAACAATAATGGACTGTGTTGGGCTTGAGAGGAGAATCTCATGGAGATGGTGATAGCTGAGTCCTGAGGGAGGAAGTCAGCCTGAGTATATCATTAGGAAGAGAATTCCAGACAGAAAACAGCAAGTTCAAAGCCCCTTAGCTGGCAGTCTGGTGAGAAACTCAGTATGGTTGATGTGGAGGGAGGGAGCAATAAGAGCAGAGATGAAGCCTGAGAGACAAGGGGCCAGGGCATATGGAATGGGGTCTTAGAGGTCACTGAGAAACTTGACTTTTTCCTCAAAATAAAATGGTAACCATTGAAGAATTTGAGTAGATCACATTATGCAAATTTTATTCCAGGAATTTAGTCATCTTTTCCTCAGTGCTTAGTGATACCCAGGACTTTGTGGTATCCAACAAACACTGATGAACATAAAAATGCTTTTGTCTTCCTCCGTGGTTTGATTTTGATTTTGGTTTGGTAAGAAATTCTTGAGAAAAATACAGTGTTTTTCAAAAAACATAAAAATATATTTTTATGAGTAGTTTAATAAATGACATATTCTCTTTTTAAAAAATAATCCCATCATCAAAAACACTTTGCCAGAGAACCAGAAACCAGCATGCTTTTCCTTTGTGTAAATCCGAAAAAAAATAGCATTTTCTGAATTCGATTCTGTGACATTAGAGAAGCAAATCCCTTCTCTCTGCACTGGGTCATCAGGGAGTTTCACAATTCTCTCTTCCGCTCTTCTCAGAATGTAGCTGGCCTCTTGTGTTGGTGGATTTCCTCGAGCTTGCCATGAGGATCTTTCTGAGCAGTGTTTGCCTCAGCACCACCTGAGAAAAGAATTAGGCATTGTTTTTACTCACCGCACAGCAGCTTCCTGCCCTGACTCCCCAAGGCTGGACTCCAGAGTGTGGTTCCCACTCTTCTATCTCCCTCAGCAATTTCTGCCCCTCACAGTGGGCAACCAGTTGATTCTCTAGTTCCCCGCAGGACTGGAAACCTCAGGAGCTGAAATACACTTACCTCTGAGGCCCCAGGAACCCTTGTCCTCCATCCTGTTACTTCCACAAAAAGTCTAATGGAGGAGAAAATGCCCACATTCTTTTCTAAACCTTGAAGTGTAATGAACTCTAATGGAAGAGATATTAAGGAAGAGGAATGTCACTGCTCAAAGAAACCCTAGTATTTTATCTGCCATATTTTTGTGTGCATGTGTATTTGTGTATGGCCCACACAGTGCTTTTGTTCCCAGCAGGAGCAATCTATCTTTTTAAATCTATATTTATAGGAAAAAGTCTAAAAGTTTTTATTGTTCTATGTCTAAGAAGTTATTTCCCTTTGGGATAGTGATATTCAAAAGAACTGGCTGAGAGTTTCCTCAGTGGGGGAAGGATTGTGTGGTTCCTTCCCTCTAGACTGAAAAATCTGCAATATGCTATAAGTCCCAAGGATCTGGGGCTGTCACTGATTTATGCTTATGTGATTGACTCAGGGCCCCGCACAGTGCCTGCTGTGTGCACCTTCAAGATTCATTAAGTAGATGAGTCTGAGATGTTATATAATTTTAAAATGTTAACTTATGTGCTCCCCAGCATTTCCTTCTACCACTTAACACTTGCTCCATCTCAAATACAAGGACACTGAAAGTCATTTGTCTCAGGGGGTGAATGATTGGAAATAATAGGCTTCTGAGGGAATTCAGTGTGGAAAGCATTGATTTTTTTCAAATACCAAATGAATTCTATTTTCTAGGCAAGTGAGTTAAGTGGGGATCAAAGAGAGGAAGGATGAGTCCCTTGTCCTCCCTTTCCTAAAATTCCCATGCTGTAAACCACATCCCTGGTAGAAACTCTAGGTAAGTTTGAACAGCCTGCAAGAGAAGAGACCCTGGCCTCTGGTTGAACCAGGGAGGAGTAGGGTACCAAGCCCCAGAGCAGACATGTCTGAGTGGGCTCACGTAGGGACTGAATGATTCTCCTCTAGCCAAAGGCAACACCAAACAGTGAACAGTCTGCTTCTATGGGTCCAGTCTCAGAACATCCCAGGGCTGTGCATGGTACCCAAATAGCACAAACTGACACACAAAGGACTAGAGATTGGGATAGTGAGAGGACACAGTTGTGACCGAGGGAACCACCAGTCATGGAAGGCCAGAGTGTTACAACAGAGTCCTTTATGGAGGTTAGATGACACCAGGACCATATCTTCACCTAAGCTACCCTGCCTTACTGTTACGGAAACACCAAACCCTTAGCTACAACCCAGGGAAGTGGAGAAGGAACCCTGAGTTAACTGCAAATAACCTTTCCAACACAGTGAATCAGGGATCTGGGAAGAGAAATGAAGAGCAACTCTAGGAAACTAAATGCTTTTTATTTAATAATTGAGTAAATGAATACAAGAATCATGTTCACTACAAAATTAATATAATAAATGAGCCATGGGATGATGTGCCTTGTCTTTGACTTTCACTTCATCCTTTTTCTCTTTATTCTAATAAGACACAAATGCAGAGCTAAATTCAGTAGATCTACTGCATTAAATTATACATGCTGGGTTACTGATGGCTCCAGGCCCAGTACTGGCAGGCCTGGTAGGCCTATAGAGATGTAGGACCTGATTCCTAACCTCAAAAGCTTTTAACTTGCATAGGACTAACATCCCTGGAAAAAGTAGAGGATGACAGAGGTGTTATTGACTCAAATGCTGACCTGTGTGGAAGTTCAGAGAAGGTGGGGTTGATGTAGACCTGAATGAAAAAGAAGTCATTATCTTGTGATCTCAAAGCTTAGGGAGAGAGAGTCTCCATTTTTGAAAATATCTGGAATTACAATGATTAGTCTTATCCTTAAGTCTATGTATTTAACCAACTTGGCATATGCCGGGCATTCTTCTAAACCCTTTATAAATGTTATTTCATTTGACACTTAAAATACCCCTGTGAGGTAGATTATTATTATCTCCATTTTCCTTTATTGTTAAATATATAACATAAAATTTACCATTTCGACTCTTTTTAGATGTTTGATTCAGTGTCATTAAGTATTTTCACAGTGCTGTGTAACCATCACCACTCTCTGCAGAACTTTCCATTATTCCAAACAGAAATTCTGTTCCCACTAAGCAGTAACTTCCCCTTTCCCCTGCCCCAAGCCTCTGTTAAAACTTCCTTCTATCTCTATGAATTTGCTTATTCTGGATACTAAGTAGAGTCATACGGTATCTCTTATTGTGACTGATTTATTTCATTTAGTGTAAGGAATTTCATTCCTTCTTAAAAGTGAGTAATATTCCATTCTATGCATACATTTTGTTTCTCATTCATCCATCCATAGGCATTTGGGTTGCTTCCACCTTCTGAATATTGTGAATAATACTGCTATGAACATTAGCATACAAACATCTCTTTTAATTCTTGCTTTCAATTCATTTGGATCTAGACTCCGAAGAGAGTCACATGGTGATTCTATGTTTAACTCTTTGGGGACCAGTCATACAGTTTTCTGCAGCTTCATTTTGCATTCCCACTAGCATTGCACAATGGTTCCACTTCCTTCACATTTCTCAGCACTACTCGTTATTTTCCACTTTTTTTGATAACAGCTATCTTAATGTGTGTAGAGTGGTTTTGATTTACATTCCACTAATGACTAGTAATGTTAAACATTTTGTGTGTGTGTGTGTGTGTGTGTGTGTGTGTGTGTGTGTGTGTGTGCTTATTGGTCATTTATATATCTCTTTTTGGTAAAATGTCTATTTAGAACCTTTGGATTTTTTTAATTGGGTTACTTTTTGTTGTTGTTGAATTATAGTTCATTATATATTCTGGATATCAATCTCTTAAAGACACATTTTACAAGGGTTTTCATTCATTCTGTGGGCTGTCTTTTCATTGTTGATAGTGTTTTTGGGTGAATAAAAGTTTTTAATTTTAATGAAGCTTAATTGATCAATATTTTCTCTTGTTTGCTATACTTTTGGTGTCATTCCTACTTTTTAAGATTAAAAAACTATGACACTGAGGGGATCATGTTAAGCAAAACAAGCCAGAAAGCAAAAGAGAACTATAGGATGGCTTCACTCATATATGGAATGTAATGAAATGAAACAAATGAGCATACAAATCCCAACAAAAATCACAGGACACAGGACTGTGATTGCCAGGGAGATTGGAGTGGGAAGGGAGGGAAAGGAGAAAAGACAGTGGTGCGGCGGTAAAGGACACTGGACCTCTGGTGGTGGGTGAGGTACAATTTCAATATCCTAAAATTAACATTGTGAACAAAAGAAATAATAAATATTGTGATTAAAATGTGTTCCAAACTATGGCAGCACAAAGAAGTTAAATGGCTTGTACAAGGTTTTACTGCTCATAAAGTGGATAGCTGGGACTGACACTCCAGGTGATGACTGCAGGACTGGTGTTAGCAGCCTCTCTGCCAGCTGCCTCTCTATTGCTGCAAGTAGAACAGTGCCTGGCACAAAGCAGATACTCATTCTTATGATATTCTTATACAATATGCTATACATTGTATCATGTAATATATAGTATATATTGTATTATACATATTATTCATTCATATTATATTCTTATTATAACGCAGACATTAATTCTTGCTGAATTAATGTATAGAGATACTCAATGAAGATTTTCAGTTTGCTATACTTTGCTTGTGTAAATTATAGCCCACTTTGTGTCTGTTACTTGTTTATAAAGCAGAGACATTCTAATACCCTCACTAGAGACAGGAGAGAAAAGCTCATCATTGACTATTACCTATGCATCCTGCAAATCCTTTTAAGTATGGCACAGACACTTGAGATATATTCTCCAAACCCAAATATTTACTGATTGAAGCACAAAGTTCAATCAGCACAAGGAGAAAAAAAACAAAACAAAACATATAATGGAGCCCACTGAATAATGGGGAAGAACACTTGGTGAACTGGTGGAGGGCATGGTGTGTTGACATATATC
>RJWH01005843.1:20596-67207 GCA_004363575.1 Solenodon paradoxus
AGAGAGGGAGAGAGATTAGGAAGGTATGAAAGATTTGGTTGGAGAAAGAAATTAGATGAGCAAAGAAGTCAAAGCAAGAATGAGCACAGCATGTTCCAGTTACCACAGATGGTCAATAGAAATGGCTGGCCTTAAGGACTGATGTCACCATCCAAGCATTAGACTAGGGAGAGGGACCAGCCAAATTGTGGCAGTTCTTAATGCCAAGCTAAGGAGTCTGGACTTAGCATGAAAGCAGGACCAGATGACTAATTTGCAGGACCTCAAGCAAAATGTAAATGTGGCGCCCTTTGTTCAAAATTATTAAGAGTTTTAAAACAGTACAGTAGAACATTAAAATAAGCTTAGGGGCCTCCCAAGCATGGGACCCCATGTGCTGCCTAACTGGTATGCCCATGAAGCCCATATTCTACATACACCTTGAGAATGCATTGAGAGATTCTGAGCAAGACAATGCTGGGTAGTGTGTTGTCTTAGAAAGACTAGCTTTCAAGCACCTTCTGAATGAGTGGACAGGAACTAGCAAGGGACTTACTAAGTACACAGAGAAAGTTGGTGGTTGTAGGAATGGAAAGAAAGGAGGCATGTGATATGAAAGGATGCATCCCTGTTTTTATGGATCAAGTCAGGGAAGAAACTAGGCCTCCCTGAGAATGATAACATTTGAGCCTGGATCTTGGAGAAAGCCGCAGTCACGGGGAGGAAGATGATGTATGAAGATGTTACTTGGCTTTAGGAGGCTGGTGAGGAGTAAGCAGCCTTAGTCATGCCTGAGATAAAGGCAGGGCTTCCAAGAAGAAATGCCCTGCTGGCAGTTAAAGATGAAGAAAGTTCGGGTTTGGAAATGCAGACTTGAAAGATAACAATGTTGTGTAACTCTGGAGGTTAGGAGGCCATATGCAATTTCTTAGGAATTAAGTCAGGATAAGTAAGGTGCTGAAAAAGCAGAGGAGGGCTTTAAAATAATATTTTCTACACTATTTAAAGGAATTGGGCAATTAGCGGTGATGTTGGATCCAGCAGCCTGGTGGAAGGTTTTTCCAGTTGCTATTTCCACAAGGTAGTTGCACAGAGTAACAAATCTGCTTTGTTGGTTCGGTGCTGAAACATGGTTTTTAAATGCTAAAATACTGGTAAAAACTTATCAGCATTAACTGTCAAACGATTCTTGTGGCAGGTCCCCCCAAGTTTCCCCTTGCCACTTTCCTCACATTTTAATGATCCATTTATTTTTCAGGCAATTCTTTCAGGAATTTGAAAGTTTAAGCAGGGGTTACATGGAGAACTAACAGGAAATGTCTCATCTTTCCAAGTTTATTGTTGAGAGTGGCCAGATGTCATTTGTTTGTGAGTGGGAAATGGGAAGTTAGATCACAGAACGTGAAATATAAAACTCCATGTTTAAAAAAAAAAAAAAAAGGCAGAGGGTTGGGGAGCGGAGAGAAGAAACACACACAAGGAAGCCACTTTGCCTCCTGTGACTGATGTTAACATTGTAGTGGAGCAGCGCTGACGAGCAAGACGCTAATATGAGAACATGTTTTACTGTCTGCAGGCTTTGCTCGCTGCGAGGTCTGTGTGCAAACAGCTGGTCTCCGCCTGGCCGGCCAGGGTGTTTGGAAGCTCTCTGTGGATCTGCTGTAATTATAAACCCCGTGAAGGGCCAGGAATGGAGGCCAACATTCTTACTGGTCATCATGCCCCAGACTAAAGAATCAGAAAGGAACTTAGGGAGACTCCTCTGGTTTTTAGCACTTACAAAAGCAATTACATTGATTTTTTAAATTATATTTTCAGCCTCTGTGGTTTACACTCTGGGTCAAACACTTCCAGGCTGTTTGGACAGGCCGACTCAGATCTGGTCTCTTTGTCTCTAATTGCTCACTGAACGTCCCGGAAATACCCTCTTCGTGCGTCCCTCCTGTCGCTGCATTGGGCTTTGGCAGGCTCGCTTGCTCCGCCAGGTGTTTCCCCCAGCGGTTGCCATGGCAACAAAGTACAACAGCGGTTCTGAGGGGCTTGGAATTGATGGGCTGGAGGTGGGGCCTGAGTTTTTGTTTCTAGCCCACCATTTGCTGATGCATCTGCCTTCTTCAGAGAAAGAGCACATGGTACAGGATTCTGCTTCCCTGGAAGAAGACAGGCTGCTGGCCAAACACATAAACTTGGAACTGGTCATTGAATCACTGGGCCAAACATGGGACTTTTAGCTGAAGGGAGGATACAGAGCAAAGGGCTCCAAGTCTCCCAAGCTCAGAGCTTCGTAGTTTTGCAAAGGAAAAGGAAGCTTCCACTTACCTATCAGGCTTTCAAAAGCTTTCAAAGACACATCAACCCCACTCCTCTCTTCCTTTCAAGGTTATTTAGCAGATTTTTCTTCCTTGGGCCCTACCTAAGATCCTGAAATTACCACTTTAATATCTTCTTGGGTTAAACCATTAAGGTTCCAGTTATGCAAATACTGAACTGGAGAAGTGAATGTATTGGTCATACTCATCTATCTTATTGGACACCTAGTTGTCTACTTGTCATAGTGCCCAAAGGTGAGAAATACAAGAGATAAAGTTAAAAAGATTATTGTGGTAAACCATATATATCCCACAAAATTTACCATTTTAACCATTTTTATGTATGTGATTCGGTGGTGTTAAGAATATCCATGATGCTGTACAGCCATCACTAATATCCATTTCCAGAACATTACATTACATTAGCCTGAAAAGAAGCTCTGCACCCATTAAACAATAAATAATTCCCAATTCCCCAATGCCCCCGCAATTGCTAGTGATTTCTAGCCTACTTTCTGTCTCTACGAATGTGCCTATTCTAGATAAGTTTAAAAAAAACTATTGTTTTTATGAAAAGAATACAACCTTTTTATACATGCTGAAGGAACACAGAAATGTGTGAAGGAAAGTGACATACACATACCCTCACCCACATTTGCTGAACATCATCCCAGACACCTTGATATCCTTATAGACTAAGAGAACCAAAGGAAGAAAAATGTACAGTGATAGATAAACTTGATAAAATGAGGTTATTCGATATGTGAGCTTTTTAAGTTAAAAATTCAAATTTTCTTGAATTTAGCAGAAGAAAAAGTAATGAAAGTTGCCAAATTTTAGCTAAGTGATTCTTCACAACAAATATTTTCATTGTGAAAAAATTTCTCTTCATTAGTGAAAACAATAAACATGTTGACAGCCTTATCTTGTTCCTGATCTTAAAGGAAATGCTTTCAAGTTTTTGCCATGACTATGATGTTGGCTGTGGGTTTGTCATATGGTCTCATTATGTTGAGGTATGAACCTTTTGTGCCCATTTTATGCAGGTATATTTCAAAAACGGGTGTTGGATCTTTTCAAAAGTTTTCTGTGTGTCTATTGCTATGATGTTTTTTTTCCTTGCTCTTGTTTATATGTTGTATGACATTAGTAGATCTATGTATGTTTCACCATCCTTGCATTCCTGGGATAAATGTCACTTGGTCCTGATGGATGATCTTTTGATGCGCTGTTGGATTCAGTTCACTAATATTTTGTTGAGGATTTTTGCATCTATGTTCATTAGAGATATTGGTCTGTAATCTTTTTTCTTGGTGACATATTTATCAGTTTTTGGTATCAGTGTGATGTCAGCCTCATAGAAAGTGGGAGTAGTCCATGTTCTTCAATATTTTGGAAGATTTTGAGAAGAATAGATATTAATTCTTCTCTGAATGTTTGATAAAACTTATTAGAAAAATCATCTGGTCCTGGGCTTTCATTTTTAGGGAGCTTTTTTTATTACTTCTTCAATTTCTTTGCTTGTGATTGTTCTGTTCAGGTGTTCCAGTTCTTCCAGGTTCACTCCTGGTAGACTGCATTTTTGTAGAAATAGTCCATGTCCTCACTGACAATCTTAATGAGGATTCCTCTGTATGTGACTTGTTTTTCTCTGACTGCTTTTAATATTCTTTCTTTGTCTTGTACTTTTGACATTTTGATGATAGTGTGTCTAGGTGTAGGTCTGTTTAGGTTTCTCTTATTAGGAACTCTTGTAGCTTCCCATGTCTGGATGCTTGCGTCATTCTTCACGTTAGGGAAGTTCTCAGTTATTTTTTCAAAAACAGTTTCTGGCCTCTTTCCTCTGTCTTCTCCTTCTGGAACCCCTATAATGTGAATGTTGTGTCCTTTGATGTTATCCCATAGGTCTGAAATGCTGTCTTCACTTCTTTGCATTCTTTTATCTCTTTGCTGATATGCCTGAGTGAATTCCTCTGCCCTATCTTCTAGCTCACTGATTTATCGGCGGATTCATCCATTATATTCTTGATTGCCTTTATTGAGTTCTTTAGTTCAGCTCTTGTATTCTTCATTACTTTGACTTCTTGCTTCATCTCTTCTCTCTCTTTTTCGTTGATCTCATTCTCTTCCTCTATTGTTTTCTTGATTTCCATGAGGATGTTTATCACTTTTGTCCTAAATTCATCCTCAGCATACATCTGCTGTGTTCAGATTTTCCCCTCATTTTTTTTAAACTGCATTCAGCATTTCACATATTTTTCTCTGTGTCTTTGCTCCGTTTGGCCATTCTGTTTATGTTTCTATGTATTAGGTTTTCCTGCAGTTATATCATTGCATAGGGTGTCAGCTTGCACCAAGGAAGCCTGAACCTTGGTTTGAATACTGGGAAATTCTTGAGTTTTGTGGCTTCACCACTGCTTGGGTTTGTTGAAGTTATTATGTGGAATCTCTGTTGCTGCCCAAGAGTTGAGCCTATTGGTTTGGAGTTTGGGGAATGCAGAGCCTTACCTAGTGTCCCAGGTTCAAACTACAATGGCCACCTTGCAGTTGTCCCACAATCAGGAATCAAGCTGCAATTTGCCTCCACCCATAGGGTGGTGCTAATCAAAAATGTTGCTGGTTTCTTCCTCTGGAAGACACTCTTCTTCCTTTAAGTCTGAGGGCGGGATATCCTGTGGGAGTGTCCTGCAGCTCCAGGGTAATATGGTGGGTGGGGGTGAGTGACTCCTCTTGCTGCCTTCCAGTTATGGCAGCACCCACTGTAGCTTTCTCTCTGGGTCTCTTATTCAAACCACTAGGACACTGGTCTTTCTGCCCTGTGCCAAGACCCTCTCCCAAGGTTCTGTGTCCCAGTCTTGCTGGGTGGGCTCTGTGCTGCTTTTCTGGCTCCTGGGAAGCCTGGTTTTTCCCATGGCTCCACCTTACCAAATCTGTGGTGTAGCTCTGAATTAGTGAAGCTTTTGCCTACCCTTTATGGTCACAGTTGGGGTCTGTATCTCTATCACTTCTGTACCTGCTTTTCCTCAGTGTTTGTTTCTGAAGAATAGGTCAATTCCTAGTGGGCAGGACATGGGTCTCACTCCTACCAGCCGCCATCTTGACCAGAATTAATCTGAACTCTTTTTAAATAGTCTAGTTTTGGTGTACCCTGTTGGCTTAGTGGATTAATCCACTATAGCACAGTCCACATACATCCCAAGTTCCCCAGTTCAAGACCTGGAAGAATGGGGCAGGAGAAAATAACCAAGAATATGAACAACTAAATAACATAAAATCTTCCTTCTGACTTGTCTGCCTGCTTGCTTTTGTTACTGTCTGCATCTTTCATCTAGAAGAAAAAATAACTAAATAGCTTAGTTTTATCAGTTTAAATAGTTTTTATTATTTATACCCTTTTCTTGCTTTAGAAAAAAATGTTAAAACCTCACATATTAGGACTCGACACATTTTTATGTGTGAGTAATGTGATAATCAGAGAATCATGGTGATAGGGACTACCAGTCATGCATTGCTCCTTCATGGATCCTTGTACTAGGAAATGAAGCAGATTCTCTAGCAATCAGGGTACCTAGTGCAGAACTCACCCAGCCTTAGTCATCACTGAGTACACCATTTCTCAGTGGTCCATGTCCATAGCTCACTGGGCTAAACCAAATCATGTTTATTTATTTTTACATGGATTTCATCCTCTCAGTAGGCCTATGTAGTGAGTTCTATTACAGTCTTTATTTTCAAATGAGAAAACTGAGGTCCTGGGAAGTTAAACCACCTAACCAAGTTGGTAGTTTGGTATCTAGATGCCTACCCTAAGAGTCTGTGCAGCTAATCGCTATTGACACAAATGGTCATCACCTGACCCCTGTGCCAACCTGCTATGTCATTGGTTCAGTCCCCCAAGTCAGGGGGATACCAGGAACAAGATCACATAGCACCACTGGGCAGAGCTGGTAGACATCTTAACAACATTTACGTGAGATATGAGGCATGGAAAGCAAGTGACAACACATCTCAGTATTACTATATTCCCAAGGATTAGGACACAGGCTCTCTTTTTATTCTTATTTTATTCTTGAGGAATTTGAGTGACTTGATTTGCCCAAGTTCACCCAGTGGGTTGGTGGTGAAGACAAGATTCAAACCTAGCTCTTCTATTCCTGAGCTGCTTATTCCCAGAAATACATATTAGTTTGCCACAAATGCTCGGGTGGTACCTACTTGGGTTGCATTGGTCATATTGAGGAAGCTCACTTCTCCCCAAATATCATTTGAACTGGCTGCTCTTGTCTGAAATCCCCTCACCAGCCCTGCTGATGTGAGACTCCGACCCTGCAGGGTATCCTCTGGGAGATAGGGTTCACTATTTGTTCCCAGCACCTGCCTTAAAGTAGGCTTCACAGATGACACAGTAGAAAGAATGAATGGATTTGTTCCAGTAAGAAGTTTTTCCCAGAAAATCCCAGCTAAAATGCAAATATGTTGCCTGGCAGGCATGCCTGGAATTTGGTTATTGGTTCCCTCCCAGAGAGTAAGGTTTTGAGGAATGACTTGATCAGACAAAAGGAAAAAGAGAGGGGAAGCCCCTGAGTTTAGGGAAATGCCCAGGGAATTCATGTGTAGGAAGGGGGACCCTGAATACTGTGGGAGAGGACAACTGAAGCAGGCCTGGTCACAGGGGTATGAAAGTCCCCTCCCTTTTCAGTTTTACCCTGGGTAGGCTGTTCCTCTAAGCACAGAAAGACTGGTCACCTCCACAGACAATCACTGAAGACCCATGACAATGTCTAAGGGCCGGATCCTTCCCAATCTTGAAAAAATGGCAAAAAGAGCAAGTTTTCCCAAGCAGGTCCTGGGAACAAGCCTGGTTACCCACTTGTCCTCTACTATTTAATCAAATGTCTCTTTCCCCCCAAAAAAACAGTTAATAATGAAAGGAGAGGCAGCAACATTGGACCATCTCTCACCTCCCACACCCAAGTTCATCAGGCAACCATGCCCTGCCTCTTCCCAGAGACAATTTTTTCCCTACATTGACAGCACAGATATATATTATTCACAATAACTGGATCATACTCTACATATGGTTCTGTGGCTTATCTTTTCCATGTAAATGCTGCATGTCAATCTGTTGACTCACATAGATCTTCTGTAATCCTTTGAAAATAGTTTCATTGTAGTTCATCACATGATCTCAGTATACCATCACAATATATCCCAATATATAATCAGAATATACCGAACAGTCTGCCACTCATGAACGGTGTAGTTGTGTCCAACTTGTCACTGTTAGGAAGAGTGGGACGATGAACATTTCTGTACATGAAGCAGCCATGTTTTAATGAGATCAGTGAAGCACTGTGCTACTGCTTAGGAATGAAGAAAACAGGAGTATGTCTTCTGGGCCAACACTCAGCTGTCAAGCTGCTAGAGAGTAGATGAATGGTTGTACCCAGGTTTCTGAGTCAAAGTCAGCCAAGTCAGAATGACCATGAGGGAGTGTCAGGCCCCTACAAAGTCTCCACCTCGGCCGGCCTCTCATCTCGGGTTCCAGGGAATAGAGGCATCCCTGCATCATTTTCTGTAACACCAAAGGAAATCCCCAGATAAGACAGATACCCTCATGCCTCACAGAGGCACACCCCCTCTTCCCGGGAGATGAATGGATGAATGCTTTCTTAATCACACTTCACAGTTCTCCAGGGTCCTCTGGGGCCGCCAGAAAACCTCTCTCAGCTCATTGCTGCTGCCGCTGCCAGACTCAACACTTCCTAGAAAATCGTCATTCCATTTACTGTTTATGCTTGGGACAGATTGTTGTTTCCCATAAGTGCTTGAGCATTAAAGGTAGTTTTTCAGTAAATGTCATGAGATATTTACATGAAGGAGAAAAGATGTTCTCTACTTTATATTTTCTTATTTTTCATGTGCCAGAGAAAACACTATCATTCCATTTGTAGATAGTGATAAAAGCAAGCCATGGACAATTCAAGCTAGAAAAGCCAATACTGTTTACCATCATCTCTCTCTTTCTAAAAGTCAGCGTTCTGGTTGGGATGTGGAGAGGGCAGGAGAACTCACCCCTTTGTGCTTGTTGTGCCTTGGCATCCATAAATCTCTCCTCATTCACAGTCTTGATTTTTTTTGCCTCACCTGTAAGCCATTTGTTCTATTAATGTTCTATTTTAATGACTTATAAATATGGCTTCCTATACATAAGAAATTATGCTAATGTGTAGAATAATTACTGCGATAAAAAATAAATTTTAAGAAGTTAATTACAGAAAAGAAAGCAACAAATACACATGGTTTTATCCCAATTCATGTGTTATATATTTGATGTGTTAGTTGTATATTCTTTCTAAAACATATTACAATGTAAAATGTCGCTACAGTTTGATAAATACTGGACTTGACTGAATGTTGAATTCAGCCTTCTATGGGGGTATTTTCTAAGGTAAACAAAGGCCAGCTCCTTTCAGACACAGAAGTATTGCCATGTGCCTTTGCACTTTGTGTATTTAATGTGCTGTAGATGCAGAAATTCCAGATTGAGAGGAGTAGAGAAATTACCTGCTTTTGAAAGGCAGGAGAGTTTAATTGAAAATGCATGAGTGTTAGAATCCGGTCTATGTACAAATCTTAGTGGTAGTAGACAAATTTTCACATTTGTAAAGGGGACACAAGAAGAATCACTTTATAAAGTGGAGCAAAGTTAGATGAGATAATACACACTACGTGCTTAGTTGAGGAAAGCTATCTATACCCAAAGAGAGACAGTGAGACCTCCAGTGAAGTCTAGTTGTGACCATTGCCCACCTGCAGATAAATCCTAGTCCAAGACTGGGAGACTAGCCCATCTCAGCAGGGCCTTTTTCAAGACTAAATGAAAAATCAACAGCCTTTGAAAGAGGTTTCAAGTAATGAGAGGGTCAAGTTCCCTAGGGTTTAAGATAAGAAAATGGAATACAACCATGAGCTCCTTAGGAGGTGACTGGCCTTTGAGAGTCCACTTTGATTACTGAAGAAGCAGCAGGAGTAGTTCTTCCTGACATCCAGAGCTTTGAACCTTATGTGAGAACCTATAGATGATTTAAGGGTTAGAAAACAAAGTGTTAAATTATTTGGTAATATTGGGCATCTCTCCTGAAAAAGGAAAGATGAGTGCTGATGTGAAACCTTTGAATGGAAAAAGACAGCATGGTGTCATGGTGAGGGATATAGGCATGGGCCCCAGACTTGCTGCCTGGGTTTGAAACTTGCCTCCACCATGTGCCAGCACTAGAACAGCAGGTGCAAAGGCCCAGGGTTGGGAGTGTCAGGGGATAACAAAGACTCTCATGTGGCTGGAGTGAACTACGCCTGCAGAGGGAAGGGGAGGGGATGGGGGCACTGCCACATCTTGTGCACTGCACATCCCCAGGAGGTGGCAATCAGAGACTACAATACGAAAGGTACCTTCCAGATGTGGTGGGAGTTGAGTCAAAGAGATGACGGCTAGGAGGAGACGCTGTAGGATCTTGCAAGTCTGAAATGAGAAAATATTTGAGGACCTTTGAGTAAAAGAGGGACATGGCCAATCATTTGCTTACTCTATTTTTAATTTTTTTATTATTAAAAATATATCTCATCACAGTAACCTTGCTTTATAACATTATATATGCTCAAGTTATGCAAAAGTATAAATCAACATCTGTATTTACTACACCAACAGTTCAATTCTAACCTTTCCCTTGCAACTGACACTTTATCCAATTTTCCTGCCCTTTCCAGTAACCATAATTTGATCTTACTGATTAAAGTCAATTTTGTGTGATTTGGGTCATTTGTTCGTTTTCTTTATATACCACTTTGAGTGAAATCATACGGTGTTAGTCTTTCTCTGTCTGACTTATTTCACTATGACTGACTCTATTTTGCCTGGTTTATATTAGCCATATCACAGAGTTAGTGTCTACTCCTTAGGGCTAAACCAGAAGTTATAGAATTTTAATGGCAATGATAGTTACCCAATTTGTTTCATTTTTTTGTGTGTGTGTGTGTGAAAGGAAAAAGATTATAGTCTCACAATCCAAGTAAGAGGATCCATTGATCAGGTGTCATTCATGGTCCCCCACCCTCAGTTCTAACTGTCACCTCTGGAGAGAAGCAGTTGAGAATGGGGTGGGGTGAGATCAACATCAAGTTTGACTTCAACGACATTGAGACTTAACCTGAGCCAACAAGGTGATCATGCGTCAGTGACTTAACCTCGACTTCAACAAGAAGTTGTGTTACCTTAGCCTGTCCAGCTATGTAATGAGGTTAACACTATCTGTCCACAGGACTGCTGAAGGACAGTCATACTGGAAAGCACCCAGGCACACAATAGTCCTACAAACTATGTGACTGTCCTCTAAGCTGTGTACCAGCAGGTATCTTGATGTTGTTAAGCTAGGTCTTCTTCTTTCCTTGTCTTCTGGGATTAGGGAGCACAGTGAAGAATTTGTGATGATAAATAGCATTTTGGGTTGGCAATACCAGGGAACTACGACAACCATATTACATGACAACCACTTTAGAGTCATGAACATACAGGCATTTAGGGGCTCTGTCAAGCTGATATAAATAAGGGCAGTGATATTTATTGCCTTTTTGAGCAGGGCTTGAGAGAAACAGAAGACCCAGGAAGGATGTCAGGCATTCCCCTCACCAGCCTTCATCATTTCTTGCCCCTCCATTTTTGCCTTCTTCCTTAACACCCACGGCGTGGTATGAGGTCTGCCCTCCCGACCTATCTGGGTGTGGTGGTGGACAGGGATGGGAGGGCTCACGCCAGCTGAGTTTCTACAACCCTCACAGAAGATGTGCTCAGATGTGTTGCTGAGAAAAGAATTCTGCTTCCTGCAGAGACTTCAAAAGCCCACACCCTGTCTACCACTGCACATTTTTGCAGCTGAAGGAGAAACTGTTGGAAATAAGAGTTTCCCTGATGTCATTGGGATGATGCCGACTGTGTGCTCCTGGAGACATTAGGGAGTTGGCTCAGGAAAGGCTGGATGGGAAGTGATGTAACTCTGGACAAAGGCTCTGGGCTCTTTGAAAAGGGAGGTGAGGTGGGGCCTCTGGGTTCTGAGTTGGCTGAACTTTCACTTGCCCTTAAGGGCAGTAGAAAGTTCTAGTCCTAAGAGTAGAGGGTCTGGAGAATAGAGATTCAGAGAAAAAAAAAATGAACCGGGCAGAGAGAGCTTTGTGAAGACCTCTGAAATCTTCCTTTCTCATCTTATCCTATGCTTCTCTATTCAAAAAGAAGAAAACCTTCGCCTATTGATTATCTTGATGAGGCTACTTCCCACCTTTTTTAGTTCTGTAGATTATATTATCATTCCCAGGAGAATCCTTTAAAAGAACACTGAAAGGAGCCAATCCAGGCTCTTTGGAGAAATAGACAATTTTTGATAGGACAGGAAATGTCCAAGATGAGCTTATCTGGTGATTCTAGAAAGCCGGGAAGTTACTAAAAACTGACTCAGGAACCAACTGGAAATTACTACTGGTCAAAAAGATGTGGAATTTTTTAGCATCAAAAGGAATAATTACCGTGATGTGTTGAAAGGTAGCAAATATAGAAATCCATACATTGATAATGATAAAAAGAGACCCCTTGTCTTCAGGAGAGTTTGACTGGCTACTGAAAAAAGTTTTCTCTGAAAACTGAAAGAAGGAAGACTAAAAATATACCTGCCCTTTCCTGCATGAACTATATTTCAGTGTAACTAAAGAGCTAATAAGATAAAGTTCATTTTTATGTAAGAATCTTCCCTAGTGAATGCAGAAGGAATACTAGAATTAAAAAATCATGACTTTTCAATCCTAAAGTAAATAATGGACTTAGAAATCATCCTCAGAGGGTGATCAAGCTATCTGGTGAAAGGTTGGCAGGGAATTTTGAAATAGAAATCTAGGCACCATCTATGAAATATTCTCACATAAAAAAATTCAAAACTAAATCCAAATCTAGGCAGGCTTCTAGATCTAGTCTACCCCAGGTAGAGACCAATTGTAGCCCTAGTTCTCTTGACATGCAGCCATTCCGAATTGCTTTAAGCACACAATACATGCCTAATTATGAAGTTGTAGCATGAAAAAGAACATAGACTATTCACTCATGATTTTTATATTAGCCACATTTTAAATGATCTTTTGCCAATTTCACAATAAACTAAATATGCTATTAAAAATAATTTCACCTATTTCTTAAACATTTTTCATGTGACATACAAAGCTAATACGTAACTTGTATTTTGTTTCCATTGGATAGTGCTACTCTAAATCAATCTTAGAAATCTAGTGTGTAGAAATTACTGGCAATAGTGGAACTAGTTAACTGCACCAAGAGGAAAGTTCAGAATGCGGGGGAATTCTATCAGATAAGTGACTTGCTTTCTTCAACAGATCAATGGTATTAGAACACATAAGGAGGAGTGGCTTTGGATGAAAATAGATAGAACAACCAAATGCAATCCATGAAATGTTTTGCTGCTGGGGAAGTCAGCACCACTGATACTGAAGTTCCTCACCTGCAGGGGGAATTCTCAAACAGCTGCCTATAGTAGATGAGGTCTCCTGATGACTCTTCCATCTTTTTCATGGAGACACAAAGGACCAGAACTTGGCATTCGGGTGATGTGGCCCAAAGATTCATGTGTGCTAGAGGAGTGGCATTTAGGGGAAGGCAGGCAGTGCCCCACAATTTGTACTCTCTTGGCCACTGAGGCCTTCATGGTGCTCTCTTCACAGTAGCCACCACCCACAAAAGGAAGGCTATTTTTCTTGTTGGTTCTTTCACTGAGGTAACTTTGGTTTACAAAATAATATCTTTACATGTACAGGTTCACTACTCATCAAGTCACTTTTTTTCTTTTGAATGACTGGAAAAGGTAGCACATGGCTTGGGTTCACATGCTCATGAAACCTTAAATGGCAGCGTCCAAAAGGAGTGAGACAGATGTTTGACAATGTGAATGCTTAACAAACACCTACCCTGTAGCCATCACCTCGTACCTGGGTTTCCCATCAGGAATGCCAGTAAACCAGGGGTCAACTCAGAGAAGGCAAGGAGGGCTGGCAAGAACCTGTGATTATCTAAAGAAAATTTGAGACAGCTCCAGGGTCTGCTGGGGCCTACCCCTGCAGGGTCAGACAGATGTCACAAGTGGGACTTGTGGTCCAGGAGGTGGCCTGTTATTGGTCCAACTGGAGATGATGGGTCCCTGAGTCCATAAAAGGGGACACATAATCGCACTTCTAGCTTGTTCATTTTTACAATGAGCTGTAACTATCAGGTGTCTGCAGCCAATGAGCATCACACTGTGGGGAACCAGCGTTGGAAGGTGGTGGTGGCTGCTTTCATCTGACTCTGACTTCCTAAAACATGTCTCCCCAAAGGGATCATGGCCCCCATTGGCTGCATATTACTTTCTTTCTGGAGTTAAGAAGACAAGACCAAAATCTAGACCACTTATTACAGGAGTCTCTGATGACCATTTAACCTTCTTCCTCTCTCCATGATCATGTTGCAGTTAAGCCATTTCATCTCACTAGAATAGCTCTTAATTGTTGTTTGTTTATATATCATCTCTCAGAGAGGAAACTCATTCTCCTTCCCACTATTAGGATCGCCCAGGTTACCCCTTCAAGGTCTAGATAAAGATGGTACTAACTTATGTAGCCTAATTGTAAAGAATACGGATTCTGGGTTGTGCAGGGACTGCATTGAAACCCTCCCTCAGCTGTGGACCAATTAATTGTTTGACCTTGAGCAAATAAGCCTTTTTCTTAAAAATGCATGTCCCAGCATACCCTGGTGGAGCAATGGTTAGCTATCACCTCCCAAGGAGCAAGCCACATACCTCTGTGTTCGAGTCCCAGGTCAGCGGGGAGTAGGGGAGAGAACAACCGGTGTGAACAACTAAAAATAGAAAAATAAAATAAATGCTTCTTCCTCCTCTCTCTGCACCTTTCCTTAAAAACAAAGCAAAACAAAAGAAAAAAGAACCCCGCATGTGTTGGACATTATTGTGGAAAACTGATTACATAGAGCATCTACTACTGTGCTGGGTACCTGGCAGGCACTTGCTAAATGATCATTGTAGTCGTGTTATTCTTGTTGCAGCTTAGAGGCGACCCCACCTGAATGAGTTTTGCTCACAGAGGCAAAAACCAAATACACAAACTAAAAAATTTTGAGCTGCTTCCACACCCCAAATGCAAATTCAGGGCATTTCTTGGTAGAATGAACAGTGGGACCAGGCTATGGTATGCAGGCTAGTCTTGTAAAGGAGATGTAATTGACACGCCTACTCTGCTTGTTTCTCTGATGCAGCCACTGCATAGGGCAGCAGGGATGGGGATCTGGAAATGGCTAAACTCGCGGTGGTGGCCAGCTGTACAGCTGTCCAGCTTTCTCTTTTCCCTCCAGCAATTTGCATGCCTACCTGTCTGAAGATCTTACCCATGCTATTGTCCTCTGCCTCAGCAGTGCCCTTGAAAGGAGGGTATTTATTTTGTTATTTATTTACCTAGTTATTTATTTTTAAAGGAAAGTGCAGGCAGCCAAACAGGCAGGAAGAGAAAGAAGGAAAAAGCATCTTTTTTTTTTAATTTTACTTGTACATCTTGACTACTCCACCCTGGGCCCAGAACAAGAGCCCAGGTCCTTGGGATGTATGCAGGCTATGCTCTTGCCTGGGTGTGGTAGACCAAACCACTATACCACCAAGGTGCACCAGGAAGGATATTTATTAATGACTGGTAATACTTAGGGGAGAGACCTCAAAAGGACATTTTCTTTTGAACTCAACATAAAGCCAAAATAACAAACCTGAAATAAATGTGTGAGAATCCCCAATTGTCTGGCACCTAGTGGGCGCTCAATAGTATTTTGTTCAGTAATTAATGGAGGGAATTTCAGACACTATCACAAATTGCTGAGGAGCGTCTTTAGGCCTGGGGACTTTCCTGGGACCATTCCAATCACCCCACAAAGGGTGGTTTCCCATTCCAGTCACCCAGAAGTTCAGCCCTGAAGAAGGGCACCTGACCAGTGTTTCTTTAAGGGTTGAGGCAATGCTAGTCTGAGCTTTGGGAGTTTTCTGACTTTGCAGAGCTTCAGACCCATTAAAGCTCTGCTTCAGTGATGGTTTCCCAGAGGGGAGTGATCGAAAGCTCATCACTTAAGTCACTTAAGCTTTGGCTGCCAGGGTCTGAATAAATGCCCTTGGGACTGATCCTGAAGTGCCTGGGGATGAGTTAAATGGTTTAATAGATCCTGGCAGCTTCAGAAAGAACTAATGGCTCAACATTAATTGGGTACACAGAGTGAAGATGAATCTCTGAAAAGGTAGTTCAGATTCGCCCCTTCCGCTATCCCAGATTCAGAGCGTCTCATGGGCTCCCCTCCTCCCATAATTGATGCTGATTATTAACAAAGTGGGAATGTTTGCTATTGACATCAGTCTCTATATTCCAGATACTCTAGCTCATCCCCCAGCAAACATTCATGGAATACCTACTATATGCCAAGCACTGTGCCAAGGGCTAGAAATAGATGTCTTGTCCTCATGACCCTCTATTCCTGAAGGTAGAGGACTAGACGGGGTGCCCGGTAAGAGGCAAACCCCAGGAAAATGCCAGGGAAGGAGAAGACATGGCTCTGGCAGGGGTGGTGGATGACAGCCAAAGCTTCCTAATTGTGGTTGCGTGGGGACTGGAGGAATGTGCCAGACTCTGAGGTGGGCAGGCTGGCAAGGGCGTCTAGCAGAAGGAGCAGCGTGCTCACAGAACCTGAGAGCTGGTGACTCAGGGAGTTGTAGGGAAGCATACATGAACCAGAGGGAGAGCGTGGGCTGGAAAGCTGAGCAGGAGCTCTGCTGAGGAGTCTCTGCTCTGACCATGTGTCCCTCCCTGGAAGATTGGAACACGGGTGTGACATACACAGCTTTGCCATGTGAAAAGGACAACAACCCCAGTCTGCAGGACATGGGCAGAGTACAGGATGAGAAGCAGGAAAATCTCTTTTAAGGGTCAAGGGCATGAATCAGGGTCCAAAGCAGTATTTAAATTCTTACTGCTTTGTAGCAGCAATAGATTATTGGAGAGTTCATTTAACCTCACTGAGCTCTTTCTTCAAGGTGGGGAGCAAATTATAAGAGATCCCAAAATGAGCATCCTAGACACTTTGGTTGCAAGAGACTAAAAGCTAACCTGAATTGGCTCAGGAAAAAGAATGTATAGGAAATTTCTCTTGCCTGGGGAATTTTCGGTCCTGTGGGAACACTTGCTGCTGGGAGGCTGTCTCACCATCCTTCTCGTTTCTGCTTCCATCTTAACATTACTTCAGGTTGTCTTGCTCTACAGGCCCGGGAAAAGGTGGCCAGCAGCTTCCACATCTCAGATCTCCGATCCCGACCATCAGAAATGTCTGCTTCTCTCCTTTTAGTTCCAAATTGGACAATTACTGGAACTTGGATTGACTAGGCTGGGGCAGGATACTCCACCATTGACTAATCAATATAAACAAGGAATGAGATACTGGAAAATGATGGCAGCTCACATTCAAAACTTGGGGTCATGTTGTGGGGAAAAAATAGTACTTCCTAAAAGCAAGAGGGTACAATTTCAAGAAAAAGAGGAGAGATAAAATAAAATATAAAATATTGTATCAGCATTTAAAAACTATTTCTAGATATAAAAGCATCATACAAATGTAAGTTATTTTTCACTCTTTGAAAGCAGCATTTCTTTGGATTCATCACTCTAGTTTCGTATATAGAACAGTTATTGGCAAATGGTAGGGGCTCATAAAAATGATAATGAATTAGCAGATGGCAGATACTGAGTTCACAGATAGTTATTGAATGGCGTACATGGAGAGAAATCAAATTTTATCAGGGAATAGGTCTAAAGTGTTCATGTACCATGGAAATCACATGTAATCAATATAATCCTTGAAATCTCCCCAGCTGAAAAACCACATACATCTCTTAGTAACTTTGACAGAACTGTTTTTTCTCCAAGTTGGAATAGATTACTATTTTCTTTGGTCGAACACCAGATGAAGCAGTTGGCTTTTCTTTGAGAATGGTGCTTTATGAAAAACTACATTCATATCAGAATTCCTCTCAGCCTGATGGGCGCTCAGGAGGGAATAGCAAATTCACTGCTCCTATATCAGACTCTCAGGCTGTGGGCTCACACAGAGAAAAGACAAGAGGAACTTACCTGCCTTTTAAAAATTGCTATTTTTCTCTTACATTGCTGAACAAATGTAGTTGAAATTATGCCAATCAAATGTGTACATTATTGTCATATTCTTGTGTGTATTTGTTTTGATATTGTCAGTTTTCATCTATTAAAATGTGCATTCAATGAGTTAGGAAGTCAGTCTGCCCTATTCACTACATGGTGAAGGAGTGATTTCATTGCACAAGGCATTGTGTTTGGTACTGAAGGGGTAGGGATAGGAGGCCAGTGAAAATGGCCCTTCGTTCAGAGTAAGGTCAATCTAATAAAGAAAGTAAACTATGAAATGTTGGAAAAACATGGAAAAAAATTCCCAAACCCTAGTACCAAGCTGGACGTGTCAATGTATAATAATAGAAGAAAAATGTCTTGTGGACCTTTGAGGAAGTAGGACCTATTCTAGGGTTAGACCTCCTGAATTTTCCTTCTAAACTCCATCCTGTTTGCTTCTATATTCATCCAGGAAAGTCTTGGTTTTCCGATAATGTGCAGCAAGTTCAAACCCAAAGATTTACAGTCCTATCTCATTCAATGACGAGAATATTTTCTGAGAAATGCATCATTAGGTACTTTGGTCCTGCGAACATCATAGAGTGTAATTATCATAAAATCTGATGGTGTAGCCACACACATAGGCTACAGAGAGGAACCTACATTGCATATGAAATCCATCGACTGAAATGTCATTACTGGACATGATTGCACTTCAAATATATGCTGGTGTCAGGAGCCAGCTTCTTAGGTTCTCCTATCTCAAGGATATTCCTAGGACAGGAAGGAATTCTAAAGTTACCTGATGATCAATTCATACCAAACCTGATAACAGGTTTCTTTTACTGGAACTTGGGGGAAACTGACATTGTAATGAGTGGTCATGACTAGGGTTACCGTATGTCCTGGTTTGACCAGGACTTGGCAACATTATCCCTTTGCACACCCAGTTTGAAATTCTGTCTCAGCTTCAACCACATCCCCATTTAGTAACATTGACCCCAATCCCCATCCTGCACCAGCCCGAAACCTTCCCCTCCCTCCTGGTCTCATGCCTGAACACCGCTTGATGCCTGCCACACCTGGTGGTTGATAATCCAGTTGGCATCAGTTTCAACTCTAAACATTCTGGTAAATCAACTTTTGACAATTAGATCATGACTTAGTGACTTCCTTGGGGAGAAGATCTTATATTCCTTCCTCCACCACAGCCTACCCCTTCTTGGTGGGGTCGGACCTTAAGACTGTCAACTGCTTATTTGGGTGTGTGTTTCCTAACTCCAGAGCACAGCTGCTGTGAACAGTCCTCACCTGCGTCCTCACAAAGCTGTCCATCCAAGGAGAGACTCCTTTTCTGTGCTCACAAGCAAGAAAGGAAAAAAAAGTCCTCCACCCTGCCTTACCTTCTCTGCTCTGGGAAGAGTTTCTTTACTGGTGGCTTTAGACTCAAGTCCTGACTGGGACTACGTAACTGGGTTATCAGGCAAGCGCCAGTGTGACTGAATGTTTGGTGCCTGGAGGGTGGCAGTTACCTGGTTTATCACACTTCTGGGACACTTTGAACGTGCATGAAATTTTTAAAAATGTATCTTATCTTAATGCAGAAAAATTAGGAAGTATGCATAAATAACCATTTTACACAAGAGATATTCTTCTAGAATTTTAAAAGGCTCTCTGTGTTTAAAGATATGCATACAAAATGAAAAATAGGCTGTTTTCTTTTCTAATATGCTTTTTTCACTTTTACCTATCCTGAACATCTTTCAGTAGTACGAAATGCAGATTAGTCACATTATTTGTTATGGCTTCATAATATCATGCCATAATTCATTTGACAGAGACCTATCACTGTTTATTTCCTTCTTTGGTATTTTTGTTATCATTATAGGGAATACTGAAATAAAAAGCTTTTTGTTTACACTATCACACACTTATTTGATCATTTCCTTGAGATCTGTTTCTGGAAGTAAGATTATAAAATCAAAGGGTAAGCATACTTTGATATGGGACCGATTTGCATCCCTGCCAGCAAGAAAGCCTCTAATGGGCAGGCATATCCTTTTTTTCTCTCTTACTCTCTTTGTTTTTCCCACTCTGAGATCTTGTGTCTTTGTTTTAATTATTTTTAACAAGTGAGGAAAGCAGAAAGGAAGGGGAGTAAAAAGTACTTAAGGAAGGAGGATGAAAAAGGAATATATTTATTTAGCTGCTCATTTTGGTTTTTGACTCCAGCCCCAAGTCTTGAATCCAGGTCCTTGGTCTGTATGGGGTGCGCACACCAGTGTCTCAGATGCCTGAGCCACAGGGACATATAGTTTTGTCTTACTTTTATACTTCTAGTGAGTTAGGCCATTTTTCCACCTATTTAATGTCTCCTTAAATTTCTTTTCTTGTGGCTTATCTATTTGTGGGAGAATTAAACATGCAAAGCAAAATGACCCTACAAGTTCAGGCTTTTTTGAATCATGCTTGTTTTATTCATTTTCACCTTCTGTTTCCCATCTCCCCCCCCTTTTCTGGATCTGATCTAGTCCTCTCCTCTCCGTTGCATATTCAACCACGGGGTTCTGTTCTCCTGGACTGTCCCTGTTCACCACCAGGATAGCTCCCCCCACCCTCAGTGCCCCAGACATCCTCACACAGGACTGGGGCCATATTTCAAACTTGGTAACACCAGGGATGAGTCCCAATTGGGCTCTACCACGTGATTCAACTCTTGGATTTCATTATTTCTTAGAGAAATTGAGGTTTGCAAGGGAAAAGATCATATTTCGGGCACAACAAGCAGTACAACTTCAAAAGCAACCACGTATTCAATAACTGCCATGTGCCAGGTTGACCTCTTATTGCTAATTCTTCCAGTAGCTACAAATGACAATTCTTATTCTATTTCACAGCTGAAGAGAGGAAGCCTCAGTGAGGTTAAGCAAAAAGTCCAAGGCTATTAGGCTGTATCAGAATGAGGATTTTGAATCCAGGTCTGTTAACCTTTGCTTTGTCTTCTTCCAATTAATGTTTGAACAAAAGCTGTAGGGTAGAGAGTGTGCAGATCACAGGATTCTGGGGGGTTGAGGAGGGGATGGGGTATGCCTGGTTTGCAGGGCCAAACTGTAGAGTTCTACTGTGCCTGCCACAGGTCTCAGCTCAGAGATCACCTCCTCCAAAGAGCCTCCCCTGACTTTCTGAGGTGACCTGGATGTTCCCCTCACCTCTCCCACTTGTAGGCGTGACCCTTTGCCCACCTTTCCATGGACTTATTCACCATGTAAGAATTGTCTACTCATTGGTTTCTGCCCCCCTGAGGGTGGGGCCACTTCTGATCGTCTTTGCATTCCCAGTTTGTGAGTGAGAGAATAAGAGCCTGTGAGGCACTGGGTGTGGGGAGAGAGAATGAATAGGTGCAAGGAAGTCTGGCAGGATTTGACAACAGGTGGGAGTCTGGGAAAAGAGTGTTCTGAGGATTTAGCCTGACTGTGGAGAGAGAAGGCCCGTCATGGGTCATGGAGCAATAGGGTGCAAGAGGAGAGGCAGTGTCTGCTCGCCCTTCCCACTGAGACAGGAAGGGAAGGAGACAGGATTCTAAGTTTGCAGGTCTAATGCCAGCAGGCCCATAATAAACACTATCTTGTGGGTAAATAACTTGACTCTGGCTTGAGACTGTCTGGGTCCAAATTCCACCTCCGCCGTCTGATCTCCTGAGGACCTCCGGCAACTCTTGTTGTCCTCTTTGGTGAAATGGAACTATGAGTTCCTGAAGGTTTTTACAGGATTAAAATGGTGTGCGCCCAGGGCTAAATCACCTACCTCCTTTTTCTCTGGGCAGCGCCTAGCTTCTCAAGGATCTGCTTAAAATTTAGAGTATATACAGAGTGTGTGCACTTGAACTAGCACAGCCTAAGATCTAGACACAAGAACTTTCAAATGTCTCTCTGCTGCCCGTAACTCTCCACAAGCTCTGGCCTCTGATGGTCACTTTTCCCAGCCCCCATCCCAGTCACACAAGACATCCTGCTGTCCCCAATCTTGCTTTCATCCCTGGTTGTGCATTTGCTGGTCCCTTGGCCTGAGCTGTTTGACCCTAAGGTCTCTGCAAATGTTTTTCCTTCACTTCATTCAAGTCTGCTCAATGTCACCTCAGAGTGGTCTCCTGGTCTCTCCCTCTAATCTAGCTTCTCCCTGGCACACTCTGCCATTCCCTCTCCCTTTACATTGCTTTCTGGATTAACTTTTCCCTGACATAATATTCACATTTTTTTTCATGTATTGGTTCTCTCTTCTGGAATGTAAGCCTCATGAGCACAGGGTCCTGATTTGTGCCTTTCACTGATGTAATCCAGTGTCTAGTAAAGCAGCCTGTACAGAGTAGAGACTTATTTGATAATTTGTGGAAGGAACTTATGAATACTCAATTTCCTACATACTAATGGGACAACCCATTAAATATTAGCTATTGAGACTTTCAACATTATTATTATTGTGGAAAAGCTGAGTCATATGGGTTAGAGCTTGAATGCTAGAGTAGAGGGCCTGATTTGAAGTGAGTCCCAGTTCAACCTGTACAGCTGACAGTTTACCCCTGGGCTTTGCCTCCACAGTGTTGGGAGGAACAAATGGGTCAGTCCATGTGAAACCTGAAATGGTGTCCCTACGTGTTGGTCACCGTCATGATGATATCTGCTGTTCACACAGTAACATTCAGCTAAGTTATTCCAGTTTTCAGAAGAATCGACACCCAATTACATTTTTCTCCTCTTCTATATTTGGTTTTGTTTCTGCTTTTCTAAAAAATTGATAAGGCTCAGCTAACATAAAAGTAGCCGTTTTAAAGTAAACATGTCAGTGATATATTCTCAATATCATGTCACTATCACTACTATCAATTTCCAGAACTTTTTCATCATCTCAGAGAGAAACTCTATACCCATGAGTCACTCCCCAGCCCTTGCAAAGCACGAATCTATTTTCTGTTTATTCAGATTTACATTTTCTGAATAGTTTGATTTAAATGAAATCATAGAATATAGAGGATCTTTTAAATGTGTAAATTCCACTTAGTGCAAAGTCTTTGTGGTTTATCTACATAGTTGTAGTATGTATCCATACTTCATTCCTTTTTCTGGCTGAATAATATTCCACTGCACAGATAAACTGCATTTTGTCTGTCCAGTCTTCTGTTGATGGACATTTGGTTTTGTTTTACCTTTTGGCTATCGTAAATAGTACTACCATGAATATTCGTGTCTAAGTGTCTGTTGGGGGTCCCTCTTTTCAATTTTTTGGTGTATTTATTTAGGAGTAGAATTGCTGGACCAGACAGTAGTTCTATATTTAAATTTGGGGGACACTGCCAGACTGTTTTTCAATGAAGCTGCACCACTTTACATTCCCACTAGCAATGTGTGAGGGTTGCAATTTCTCTACATCTTGAACACTTAGGAATTTCTGTCCTTTTGATCATAGCCATCGTTGTGAGTGTGAGGTAATATCACTTCATGTCTTTGATTTGCATTTCCCTAAAGTCCTGAAGACTAATGCTATTGAATGTGTTGTAATTTGCTATATGTTGTTCAGCCAGGGGCAGGACTTGGTTTGACTGAGGTTGTACTTCACAGGAACATACATCTAGAGAATGTTATTCTTCTTGGTTTTACCCTCATCGTGAGGGTATGGGATTGGCTTCCCTGGGGAAGCAGAGGAATTAAGTCCACCCTCCTCTGTTAAACAGAGACATGTCCCTGAGTCAAGGTGAAGGCACATGAGAAAGGGGAGTAGCTAAGAGTGCAGACTCTGAAACTAGATCACGGGTGGTTCAGCCTGGGTGCTGTCTCATCTATGTGACCTTGGGCTAAATGAGTCAATGTCTCTTTGCCTGTTTCTTGTCTGTAACTGAGTTTAATAATAGTAACTATCTCACAGGGTTATTGTGAAGATTAGATGAATTAATACATGAAATCCAGCTCTCAGTAAGGGTCTGCTATTATTAAACTCAGCACTCTTATTTCGGCTTCAGCTAGATGCGGGCTGTCAAATGCATGCTTGTTCTGTTCTGCTCAGTCGCCTCCTCGGAGTTCTTTCTGGAGCATCTTCATTTGAACTACATAAGAACCCTCTTATCTGTTATTGCCCAGTATCCCTCCTCAAAGCAAAAGGAGTGTGGTCTCATTAAAAAGCAACATCTGGATGAAGCTCTTTAAAAAATCGTGCATCTCTTATCATTACACATGAGGCCAGGAACACAGAAAAGAAGTAGAATTTGAAAGACCAGTCGCCCAGGCCACAGCTGCCTGGACTCTGTGGGCAGAAAGGAAAACCTGCTTCTCTTTCTGGCCACCCCCACTCCGCCTGTGAGTCTTGCCCCAGTCCCTCAGTGGCCTGCAGTTCTTTTGGTATGTGGATTGGTCAACCTAACCCCACACTCCAAAATTTCCTTCTACGGAAATCCAAAAATCCTTCCTGGAAATCTCCTAAGCATGGCCACACCTGTGAGTCCTTCAGGTCCTACTAACTCTCACACCCTTACTTTCAGTCTTAAATATCTGAGGTTGAAGATATCTTACCTTGAGGATAAGAAGAGAGTCACCTTGAACTTCTACTTTACCTATTTTATAAATCCACTGAGCAAATTCTGTTTTCAACGTGGGAATATATTCTGAACAGGGAGAGGAAATAGAGAGTGAGGAGGAGGGCAGAGTGCCCACCCAGGGCACCCACCCCACCCCCACCCATGGCAGTGTCCCCAGTTCTTCAAATCTTGGTGGGGGAGGTTAATCACTTAGGGTAATCCTTTCATCAGTAGGAGAAACTCTAGGCAGCCTCTGAGAACAAGGGCTTCTGTCCAAATCCTGGCTATATACCTATAGTTGTGTCTTCATTTGCAGAGTGAGGTGAAATGAATGCATTCGCTGATCAGCATGTTACCACATAGGTTTTGATCAACTTCATGCAATTCTTTAACAGACTTCCAACTACTGACTGGAGAATTTAACCTTTACTCTTAACTCCGTGGACATGTGTGGAAATCCAGCCTGGAAAACCAGTGCTCTAGGTCAGAAGATTCCTGGGCACTTTTAGGAAAAGCCCCAGACATTCACGAGGCCTTCTACTCTAGTCTTGGAGGAGTTCCAGAACTTCTTGGATATTTGACAGTGCACACCAGTATCTAGTTTAATAAATCAGGGTGGGAGTTGCAAGGACTGGAAACCCAACTTGTCCATATTCAAGTCGTTCTATTAGACTTCACCTCTAACTATTTATTGCTGTAGATGAGTTAATTGTTCAACCTGTTCGTCACTGCTCTATCAAGAATTAACAGTAGGGGTTGTGTCCTGGTGACTCAGTGGTTAAGGTCTGTGACTCCAGATGGTGTAGTCCGTGTAAAGTTCAAGGATCCCAGTTGGTGACCCAAGATAGGGTTGGGGGATGGTCTGAGGACAACCAGCATGACAACTGAATGCATGAATAAATGTTTCTTTCTCCTTCCTCTTTCTGGCTGCCTGCCTACCTACTTGCCTTCATTTCTGCCTGCTTTCTTCCTCTAAATAAATACAAGTAATTCTTTTAAAAAATTGCCAGTGATTAAGAGACTACAGGCTGAGTCAGAGTACTTAGACACCATTACCCACAGTGGGACCTCAGGGAGTCCTGAAAGCCTCAGAGAGGAAGAGAAGGGACAATAGGCCAGTTCTTACACATACTATTGGCTCAAAGATCTGACCTTTGACCCTTCAAATCTGTGTCTATATCCTTTTCCCATTTTTGACATGGCATTCTCTTCCTTCTTTCCTTTTTGATCTTTATGTCAGAGAATCACACGCTCTGTGACTGGACCTTGGGAGGACCCTTTAGATAGGTTGGCGAGATGGGGATCCATATGTGAACTCTTAAGGAAGCCAAAAAAAATAGGTCCATATATCTACATATAGGTCTATCAGTTGTGATGGGGAACTTCTGTAGGATAAGACTCATGGTTGAGGGCTAGAAGGACCACTCTCTCTCTCTCTCTTTCTGTAGCTTTGATTTATAACACAATATAAATTTTAGATGTGCAGGTTCACACTTCCTCAAATACGTGATAGCACACCAGGGTCACCACATTTCTAATAATCCTCCACCACCAAGGGAACTTCATTAGTTCCCCTCTGGTAAGCAGTTCTGTTGTCAGTATCCTAAGGTTGATTTGTGTTTTATGTATTCATTTGCTTTGTTTCTTTATATGAGTGAGATCATTCAGTATTTATCTTTCTCCTGCTGACTTATTTCACAGCAGAATCCCCTCTTGAAGGCACTGTTTCTTACTGTTTCTCAAATATACCTGCATGCTTCTGCCTCAGGACCTTTCCACTGATATTTTCTTTGTGTAGAACACTCTCCCCCCAGACTTCTTCTACATGGCTCACCTTCTTAACCCCTGCAAGCCTGCTCAGATGCCACCTTCTCACTGAGATCCACCCCATCCCCTCTGATACTGCTTTATTTTCCTCCAAACCATGAAACATCTTTAATACACATATTGCTGGTGTTTGCTGCCCATCTCACTCTGCTGTGACATCAGCTCTCTGAGCACTTGTTTGCCAATGCAATAGCGCCCGTGCTTGACCTCTAATTGTATGTTTTTATTAAATAGTTGCCAAGCAAAACAATATATAAACGAATGCTTGTAAGGTGTTTTAGTTCTAAGAAGCTGGGGATTTTGAGAGTGAAAGGAAAGAAGACTAGATTTGGAATCAGAGGGCCTGGATTTGAATTCCAGCTCTGTAATTCACAAGCCAGGTTACCTGAAGAAAGTTAGCTCAAAGTTTCCTCACTTGTAAAATAAGACTATTAGTAAAGCAATATTTACTTTTGTGTTTGCTATATTTCAGACACTTACAAAAGTGTACTGTCAGCTTAACCAAGTCTTAGTGAGCGAACCTGATATTATGAATCTCCTGATATGACGCAACATTCAGTACACAGGATTACCTATGAAGCATCCTTGCCAAAAATATTTAACCTGATCTAAATGAGACTTTTGGCCTAACTTCTAGTTTATGAGTGATCCAGAAGGAGAGAAGCAGATTAAAACAATGCCATGAAGAAAAAATAGACAAATTCAAACTGGGGACATTCTTCAAGACACTTGCCTACCCACTGAATGACCATCAGTTTCATGAAAATAATACAGCCATGTAGTGCTTAATGATGGTTCTGTCAATGACAGACCAAATATATGACGGTGGTCCCTACCTGCATCCTAACTGTATAGTAAGATACAGGATCTAGGTTTGTGTCAGTATATTCTATGATATCAGCACAAAGACAAAACACCATATTCAAAAGAAAAAGAGTGACTTGGACATATATTTGAGAACATTTGAATACGGAATGGAATTTAGATGACCTTATATTATCATGTGTGATGTGGCCATGTGGCTATAGAAGAGATTATTCTTAACTTATGGTGATTTATACTGAAGCATTTTGAGATAAACAATCATGATCTAGCAACTTACTTTGAAATGATTTTGTAGATAGATGGAGAGAGTCAGAATAACAAAAAGTTTACAACTCTGGAGTTTTGTAGGTTTGAAAGTATTCATAATAAAAAGTGGAAGACATTCCATGGAGTGTCTGTACTTAGTGGTGGGGATTAGGGAGAGGAATATGTGGCTGGTTTTGTTTGTTTGTTTGTTTGTTTACTTATTGAGGTAACTTTGCTTTACAATTGATAAAAACTCATATGTGCAGGTTCCCCATTCCTCAAATACATGTCAGTACTCCCTGCCCACCACCAAATTACCAAGAATCCTTCATCATTGTACACTGAACCCTGCCACCTCTTGGCCCCACCTGCCACTCTACCCCCACCAGTAACCACAGTTCTGTTGCCAAAGTCGAAGAGTTGGTTTTATTTACTGGGTTTCTTTGCTTTGTCTCTTCACGTTCCACCTCTGAATGATTATCCAGTAAACTCTTTGTTCTTTCGACTGATTTCTCTTAGCATAATCCCCTCTAGCTCCATCCATGGTAATTCAAATGACAGTATTTCATCTTTTCTAAGGCTGTGTAGTATTCCATTGTGTATATTCACTGCATCTTCTTTTCCATTCATCTGACTTTGGGCACTTAGGTAATTTCCACTTCTTGGCGACTGTAAAATACTACTGCAATAAACACGGGGTGAATATATCACTGTGCATTAGTGTTTTTGTATCTTATAGTTAATTACCCAGAAGTGGGATGGCAGAACCATATGGGATCTCCACATTCAACTCTTTGAAGAAGCTCCATACTGTTTTCGATAGGGGTTGCAGCAATTTGCACTCCCACCAACAAGGTAAAAGTGTTTCCTTTTTCTCCACAACCTGGTCAGTCAGCATTTGTTGTTTCCAGACTTTTGGATAATAGCCAATCTCTCAGGTGTAAGGTGATATCTCATTGTTTTGATTTGCATTTCCTCAGTAATAAGCAAGAGGAACTCCCTTTCATGTGCCTGTTGGCCATCGGTACATCTTCTTTGGAAAAATGTCTCTCTATTTCTTCTGCCCATTTTTTAATTGAATTGCCTATTTTTCCATTGCTGAGTTTTATGAGTTCCTTGTATATTTTGGATATTAAGCCCTTGTCAGATGCATGGGAACATTCAGTTGTTGATGTTCTAGTGACCCCGAATGTCCTCCCTTCTCACCTTCTCGGCCCTGGGCATCCCCTCTGCATTTCTGTATAGTGCTATGGCCAGTGTGACCAGATTTTTTAAAATGTCCTTGAGGGGAGCTTTGTTTGTAGACAAGACAGTGTAGTAACTTTAAAAAAATTACACACAATTTAAGTAATACAGTGGGGAAAAAAAATTTTCTTGGCACTGAAAGGTTTTTTCTGAGCTTCACGAGGAAAGAAAGTCAATTAGACAAAAAGTCGAATAGCCAGGGCTTTATTGGGGTTTGCGCACCCGGGCGAGGTTCTCCGGTCCGCAGAACGAGGGCCGGGGAAGTCGCGCCCCAACAAAGGGAAGCGCGATCTTTATGTAAAAGAATTTCGCGGGCTTCATACGTGGCGATTGGGGATTGGTCCTGTGATTCCAGGTGTGGTTTCGTCAGCTTCCTTTTTCCCGGGTATGGCCGCCATTTTGTCCTTCTGGGCCGCCATTTTGTCCTTCTGGGCCAGCCTAACAGGCACTTTTAAGTTCAACTGACAATTCTCATTATTTAATTTATAAATCTAGAAATGTTAACAATCATTTATAAAAGGACTTTTATATTTTGTTAATTAAATCCCCTTATATATTTTAAAATGAATTTATAAATTTAATATCTTTATAAGCACTTCAAATACCTAAAAATCGGAACATTCCAAAATATAAAAAAAGTTTAATAAGTTTAATAAATTAAATTTAAAAAACATAATGCATCTCAAGTTCTTATAAACATTCTAATATTGTTTACAAATCTACTAAAATCACAAATCTAAACAATTACTCAATTACACATTTTAAATTGGATCATGAGCCTAATATATTAGATTCCTTAATGCCAACTTCTCTTAAATATTACAAACACGCAGAAAGTCTAATATATACAAATTGTTGCAAAATCTAATAGAAAAATATTAATACTTAGCTTGAACCCTTCCCAAGGTCAAAGAACTCTTACTTTTGGGAGGAAGCAGTGAAGTTGAACCAAGCAAGTTAGAGTTTCCATCTTAATGGAATGAGGAGATAGAACAGATTTCACTGTAGTCACAGGATCCTGTTTTCCTCAGAACATTCACAAACAAGTTGAACTATCATAGCAGGAGCTCCAGGCTCGTAGAGGGGGTTGGAATCTTCGGGGTTCAAGATAGACATCGCCCAAGTCCCTGTACCCAGGTCCCTTCACTTTAATGATTGCCAGGTTCTGACTGGAATTCCCCCATCTTCAGATTCTCTTCCTGCCTCGTAGGACCACAACTCTTAGAGTTACTTTGTAACTCCCACTTGGATTCTGTGTTTCTCAGATGGTTTTGTCTGACTCCAGAAATCACGAAAGTCTCGCGAGAAACCGAACGGGACACTGAGCAGAAGTCTGGCTTCCACGCCTCTCTCAGGAAGCAAGAACCGACAAGCCCGGAGAGAGGGCTCAGATCTCTTTTACAGTAAAACCCCCGAAACTGTCTTGGTTGTTACCGCCTCCCCAGAACTCTGTATGTGAGGGGCAGGGATTCTTCCAGGAACCACAGAATCCGTTTTTTCTCTCGTAGCTTCTTCTCCATCTTTTCCTTCTAGTGCCCTTATCCCTGGGAGTATTTTCATGGTGTAAAAATGAGTGGAATTACTTTACTCATCTTAAAACCCCTGTCAAAAAAAAAAGGAACAACAGGGGTTTCCTGGTGAAGGAACAGTTCCACCTTCCACTGAGCGCGGTGCTTGCACATCCCAAGGATACAGGCTCCTGTCCTGATCTTGGGGAAACAATCAAGATGAACAACTAAATAAAAATAAATGAAATACTTCTTCCTCCTTTCTCTTCCTGTCTGCCTACCTGCTCACCTTCATTCCAGCCTGCACTTTTGTTTTTAGCAAAATTAAAATGAAAAGGAGCAGTTTTTTGGAGCCATTCATACCTGGCCTCCGCCGGGACAAAATACCTATCCTAATGGCAGTTTCAGCATCTCCCAACGTGGAATTAAAAAAAAATTTTTTTTAAAGGAAGGAAGGAGGTTAGAGTAAAGACAAGTAGGCAGGCAATCAGGACGGATGAAGAAAGAGGAAAAAGCATTTAAAAATTTTTATTTAGTTGTTCATTTTTGATTGTCGCCCTTCCCTCCAGCCCCAGTTCTCTAATTGCAGTCCTTAGGCTTTCATGAATTATACCAAAGTGGCAGACTTACTGCCGGAGTAGCCAGTGTACACGCAAAGCCAATCCATCTTGTTTCCCCTGGTCAGCACTAATCTACTTAAGACCCCACCTTCTGCTTCCCCTGAGGGAAGGTGGCTTTGCTTGAAATAATCTTTTCTTTTGCTAATAAATTTAACCCACCTTCTTTCAGACTATAAAAAACCTTCCAGTGTGCATCCCTTTCTTCTTGCTAGGTGAGACCCTACCTGGTTCTTGGTTCATTTAAAGCCAGCTACTTTTCTAAATTTCTGAAGAGGATTTTTGCTTTTTAACAGTTTGGTGGCAGCAAGAGGACCCCAAAGGAAGAACTTCCAACGGCTTTCAGGAAAAACAAGAAAGACAGGGAGAGTGCTAAGAATCTTGGCGAATTCCTTTTAAGGACACAGGTAAGTTCCTTGCCTTGGAGCTTAGTTTTTTGCTTCAAGATCCCAGTCTAATGGACTGGGACTTTCCTGTCTGGGGCTTAGCCAATAAAGCTGGACCTAGCAGAAGGTTTTAGATGGAATCTGAGGTGCCTAATCCTTGGTTTAGTACACAATTCCAGGTTGGAATCCCTCCGGTTTCCTGTATGCCACCCCCATTAAATGGGGCTTGCTGATTTAGTCCATATTGGAAATTGCTCGTGGTACAGGCTGGAGTTGAACTGGGTCCAAAGAGACTGAGTCCAATTTAGACTAATAGGTCTAGGGTTAGAAACTAAATGTGTCTGATTTAGTTCACAGTAATTTATAAGCCTCAACCCTTGGTTTTGTCCTAGATTTCATGTTTGGACCTATTGGGAGTAGTTACAGTTCTCTGGGATCAGTTCTGAGCTTCCATTCTTTGAGGTCTTCTGGTTCCATCCTGTCCCCAGTCCCTACTTTGCAGCTTACTGCTGGTGTCCGTAGAAATATTTCTTCAGATACTGTGGGTTTATGTAACATTTTGATTGTTAAGAGAATCTTGGAAGCAAAAGAACTTGGGTATTAGTTTGACTCCAAGGAAATGGAAATTTTTATATTCAAAGACTTGAGTGTGTCTTTTTATGTGTTAAGATCTATAGTTCCAGCACTTTGCAGCTCTCTGGAAAAACGGCAAGATCTGCCTGAAAATAACCTAAAATTATAATAGCCATTATGGAGAACATTCCAATTAGATATTACTTATTTAAGAATGAACACTTGAAAAATTGTGTTGCCAATGACTAAGAAAAAATTAAATAGATAAGAGTTACATAAAACAAAGGATTGCTGTGATTTCTACCTTTCCCTTCTTCCCCACCCACCCCAGTTTATATACATTTTGCTAATTCTTTCTGAATTGTCTTTCCACTTTGAAGGGATTACAAAGATTAAAAACTCACCAAGTTAGTAAATTTACAGACATCCCCACTTGGCCCCCTTCGAGTCCACAGAACTCTGAAGTGTTTTCTAGTAAAATGCTACTACTATTAATTCCCTTAAACAGCCAATTGGAAACTAAAAATAAGTAGAAAAACCTTGACAAGTTTTGGTAGATAAACCAAAGCTACACTCTGCTGCCAACATCACTACGAATGGGTAGAAGCAGCCCATTCATGGGTTCTCAAATCTGAGAGGAAAATTAAATTTCACTTTGTCCCTTTCTTTCCAATCTAGACCCATCACTCTCTCAAGGACTGCTACGTCCTTATTTCAAAGTTCACCCATTTTTACTATCCCAGAACCTCCCTTATCCATCTCAAATGCTTGTATGTATTGTAAACAATTCACAAAGGCCTTCAGGGACTTTCTTTTCTCTGAGTCTTTGTGAGGTAGATTTTCTACCCCCTACCTTCCTTAGGAAGTAAATACATTTTTGAAAATTTAAAGTAACCAATTTAGGAAGATGTTTCTCATCAGAAGGAAAAAAAGTTAAAAATTAATTTTGATTGGTTTAAGATGAAGGCACTTAATTTTTCAGTTAATTTTTCCTGAACTTTCAAATCTATAAAAATGAACCCAAAAATGAACCTTAGGATTGTTGGTAAATGAAAGCAAGTCTGTCTGTTGACTTAATAAAATAAGCATGTCTTCAGAACTAAAACACAGGTATGCAACTTTATCTGGATGTATTAATATTAGCTTGTGTTCTCTCTCCTGTAAAACTTATCCACAAGCTCTATGATTTAAATAGATGTAAATGGGATGGAAGTTTCAAGTGATAGTTAATGTCTATGGTCCTAAAATATTTTAGGTGAGTGACTGGGAGAGCAGCCACAGATGGCTGAGGAAGACCAGCGACAGCAGCCACTGAAGGACGTCTGCCTCATTATCCGGCGCCACAAGACCGCCATCTTCCTGGACGTCATGGAGGCCAGCACAGTGTTGGAGCTGAAGCGCAACATCGCGGGCATCCTGAAGCGGCCACCTGAGGAGCAGCGCCTGTATAAGAACAACCAGCTCCTGGATGACAGCAAGACGCTGAAAGGGTGTGGCTTTCTCAGTGAAATGGCACAGCCACAGAACCCAGCCACTGTGGGGCTGGCCTTTCCAGAAGATGAGGCGCTGTACATTGAACCCTTCTCCAGCCGGTCCAATGTAGAGAAGTCAGGGAACTCAGAGGACTGGTGCCCAGCGAGCAAGGCCTGAAGTGAGAGGGCCCAGGCCTAGCTCCCTTCCCCAGATCTCAAAGATTTAGAGGTCTGCTTGGAAATATTTCCAGAAGTTTTTTAGAGGTTTTTGTTCTGTTTTGTTTTGTAATTTGTACTCAAAGTTAAATATAAAAATTCAGTGAGCATCTAGATCACTTCCCACAGACAGTTCACAATTACTTGCTTCTTAGTTTTCACTTGAACCAGATTTCTAGAAGTTAAGAATTTGAATGTAATTATAGAAATAATACAAAAAACACCCCTGCATGTGAGGAAATTAAGTGTATTTTAGTAAGAACAAATAAAGAGTGTGGAGATAACGTTTTTGTAGAGAGGAAAGAAAGTCATTTTGTATTGGTAATTTTTGTAGGTGGTAAATTTGTGAGGCTGGTTATCTAAAGACAACAGAACAAATTATTTTTTAAAGGTACATGTAGCAATGAAGGTGAGTAGGCAAGTAGTAGGAGAAAGAAGCATTTTATTAGACTCGTATTTAATTCACATCAGTAGGTCCCCCTGCCCCAGGATGCTGAGATTTGGGTGGAGAAAACATGCTTTCGGAGGGGTAATTTGGGGATCTCATAGAGAAAGTAAAATGTGAGGGCAATGGGGTTTGAGTGAACTTGGGAGCTTCTGCTGAAGGTGGGAACAAAGTACACATGGCCTGGTCAAAGCTCAAAGATCTCCAAGGAAATAAGAAATCCAGGAGAATGTTAGGCGTGGAGGTGCGGGGAGGCATATGGGTGGGAGGAAAATAATGAAAGTGATGATATGCTATTTAAAATTGATAAGGCCAGGCTACAGAATATTAACAATAGCAAGAGTACTAATAATAGATGAATAGGAAGTTTCACCTGAGGGTTCTAAATGTCTAGAAGCCCAGCAGCATCTGGCAATATTTGTCCTTAGATGCAGCAACAGAGGGCATTGTACAAGTTTGTGGTTGAGGAATGAGTACTTAGGACAGGTGTCCTAAACAGGATGGAGTTTGGAGGTGTCCTAGGAGATAGCTGTTTTAGCACCTGTGCTGGTGTGCAGGGTCTGGACGACTGGTAGCCTCTCTACACCCTCTGGAATGTCCACTTGACTTCTCCAAGCCATAGCAGGCTCTGCAGACTGTTGGTTCCCCCTCAGGACCTCAACCTCATGATTTCTCATCCTATTTCAGGTGATTTAAGACTCTTGGGAAAAATTGTTCTGGCTTCTATTTTCCACCCCTGTCAGAGAACTGGTTTCAACTGGGTAAACTCTTACCTTAGTTTTGGCAGGAAGATAAGTGCAATGCAATAGTTCATGTGCCCTGAATGCTAATGGGTGCCAAGCACCTGAAGGGGAGGAAAATAGCCAAAATTCAACCCCAGTTGAAGAAGAGTATGGTCCAGCCAGGATCAAATACACTGTTACAAGAGCAGCTGCATTTCCATGGTTGCTCAGAACTTCAGTATTGAGGGTTGTTAATGGTATTACTCAGAATATTCTTGGCCATGGAGCTACTTTTTTTTTTAACAGCATGATTATTCCAAGGACATATCTGGGGAAATGCTGCCATGTTTCTTTGTGTACATTCTCCACATGAATGGAGTGCAGCTTAGGAGATGGAGAAGTGATGGTAGGCAGAGCAGGCATGGCTAGTCACTTAGACATACATGTGACAACAATCTTTGTATTGTTCATAGAGAACTTATTCCATCCTTTCACTGAGAAAAGATGGGTGCCTTGGACACCTTTGGTTTCTCAGGGTCCAGTATGTGACAACTCGTCTTGTAACACCTTCCTCTTTCATCAAAGGATGAAATTGGGAAAGGAGATCATTTGTTATGGCTTTTGGAAAGTCACCTGCTCAATCGTGTCCTGAAATCCCAGGCCATTCTAGTGTTGACGTGTAGAGGGGGAATCTTTCCCTGCCCTCTGGATTCTTCTAAAATGGCAAATAATTAAAAAAAAAAATTAGGCAGATTGATAAAGAGAAAAAAACAAAGGAATTTAGTAACTACTGTATACATGGGAAGAACCTAGTAAGACTGAATAACTTGCCACATGAATTAAGTTACCATCTTAAATCCCTTTAGCTTGCTTCATTCCTCAGGTTAGGGAAGTTCTCAATTATTTCTTCAAATAAAGTTTCTGCCCTCTTTTCTCTGTCCTTTCCTTCTGGAACCCCTATGATACAAATGTTCCTTTTGATGTTATCCCATAGTTGTTGAATGCCGTCTTTACTGCTTTTCATTCTTTTCTCTCTGCTGGTCTGCCTGAGTGCATTCCTTTGCCCTGGCCTCTAGCTCACCCTGTCTATTGGAGTCTTCCTACATCCTGCTTTTGAGTTCCTCTGTTGAGTTCTTATAATTTGGCTGTTATGTTCTTTCGTTTCTTTGATATTTTGCTTCTTTTCTCTCTTGTTCTTTCTCTCCCTGTATTGTTTTCTTGATTTCCATGAATATGTTTACCAGTATTGCCCTAAATTCATTCTCAGGTAGTTTGCACATACCTGTCATTCAGATTTTCCCCTGGGGTCTTAATTGGATCCATAATTTTGCATATATTTCTCTGCTTTCTGTTTATGTTTCTGTGGGGTAGGTTTCTCTGCAGTGATGGGCTTGTGTAGGGTATTGACTTGCACCAGAGAACTCTGAATCTTGGTTTACATACTGGGAATTCTTGAGTTGTGTGATAGCACACTGGTTGGATTTGTTGATGTTCTTAGGTGGATCCTGTGTTGGGACCCAAGAATTCAGCCTGTGGGCTTGGAGTTTGTGTGGGGTATGCAGAGCCTTTTCCCAGTGTCCCAACTCTGAGTGATAATGACCACCTTGTCACTGGCCAACAATCAGCAATTGGGATGCAGTTCCGCCTCCATCCATAAGGTGGTGCTGTGGGTAGCCTTGAAGTCTCCTTCCTTCTGGAACTCTGAGGATAGGATTTCTGGTGTGTGACCCTCCATCTCCAGAGCAATAAAAAGGGGTGGGTTGGTGGAGTGGGGGGAATTCTCCTAGCTGCCTTCTGGTTTTGTGCCCTCTGTAATTTTCGTTGGGGGCAGGGGTTTCCTCAGATCACGGGGAGCTGGTCCTACCTTGCACCAAAACCCTCTCCCACTCCATGTCCGGCTCCCGCTGGGCAGGCTCCCTACTGCCCTCAGAGTGACTCCCAGGAGGCTTGGTTCTTCCCACAGTTCCACCCCTTTTGTTGCTTTTTCCTCTGAGACTAGGAGTCCCGAATCGATGATGCAGCTCTAAAGTCTGATGCCTTCACCTACCCTTGTAGTGATGATAGCTGCTGCTGTGTCTGCAGCTGCCAGGTCAGCCCTTCCACGCCGTGTGTGTCTGAACTATAGGTGATTTCTAGTTGTTCTGTGGAGAGGCTAAATGTCCTACCAGGTTGCCATCTTGACTGCCTCCTCTGTTTCTCCTTTTTCGCTTTTATGAATCATGCTACTATGGGCAGAAGTGAACAAGTATTTCTGAGACTTACAACTCTTTTGAATATATATTGAGACATGGAATTGCTGGATTGTATGGCCATCATATTAATTGTTAGAGGTATCATCATATTGTTTTCCATAGTGGCTGCACCATTTTCGATTCCCACCAATAGTGCACAAAGCTTCTAGTTTTTGAAATAACTGTTCTTCTAAGACTGGAGTGTCTTCTCGAAACAGATCTCACGTGAAGTTGGAAATACAGAACTGTTTTCTTCTTTTTCTCATCTTCCTGCCTCAAGTTTTTCAGTGTGTAACTGGTTTGATTGAAGTGAATATGATACAGTGAGACACTTACTGGAAAGCCCAAGGCTAATTGAAAAATCAACTTCAGCCTATGAGCCTCCAGTGCCAAGGAGGGCAAAGTAGACTGGTCTGGTGAATCCTACAATTTGTGCATTTTCCTTTAATCCACCCTAACATTCTTTCCTTTTTAGCTGACATTTAAAGTTACTTGATTCCACTCACCCCCATACAGAAAATACTACATCTCCCTTCTAAGGTAAATCATTTCAAGCTGACATTCTTCATTAGGAGTAGTCAGACATGCCCAAATTGTACAACATTCGTATTCTGTGGCTCGCTGAGCTAAAAATCCAAAGGCATGAATGAAACTTAGTCCCAAAGCTCAGTCCCAGAGAGGGAAATATGACCAATCCCTCTTCTCCAGAATATGCTTGAGTTCCCTGTTGCATCTGCAGCAGGTAAGGAGAAATGGTTGCTGGGTTTTCAGCTGGCTGCAGGAACTGTCTTCAGGGACTGACGCTAGGCGGTGGTGGAGCAGGAAGTCGGAGCAGCTGGAGGAACTGTGGTTAGGGAATCTCCCCAGGGGCTGCAGCCTTTGCTCCATCTAGTTCCTTCCGTGACAGCCGTATTCATTTCTTCACTCCCTGGCCAGGTTCTGTGTTTCCCGGCTCTCAGTCTGGGAGGGCCTCCCTCCATTTTGGGAAATGCTGAGGGCAGCAATTGGGCTCTAGAGGACACAGAGGCTGTCATGAGAAAGACATCTTAGGTCCTGTTCCAGAGACATTGCTAAGACCCTCGGTATCCTGCAGTGAATCCGAAGAAAATCTGACAATGCCATTGCCAAAGTCAGAGCAAAATGGTTAAATCAATAAAAAAATAAAAGGCAGCTTAGGACAACAGAGAAATCTATTTACTCCTTTTTCTTTAAAAGGTTAACTTTCTATTGAAACTTTAATCCCAAAGAAAATCTATTATGGGGGTCAGATTAAAGTTCTCTGTGTTAGGTATCAATGCTCATTCTTTTCAGGATCTGGCTCTTATTTTTCTTATTTTTCCAAGACTGTCCAGATAATTTGAGGGGTTGGGGGACCAGCATCTGTGGAGTAGCCTGTGTGGGGTGACTTACAAACTTCCTGGTCTTCAGTAACTTTTACATGCAGTGAGGCTGATGGAACAAAAACTCCATGGACACTGAATTAAAAAAAAAAAATTTGTCCTTATAGTTTCAGGTAAAAAAAAAAAACAAAAAACAAAACAACCCTTTAATGCATAGAAGGTTTAGGAAAATCTCTGTATTTCACAGATGAGATAGCAGCAGATAATATTTGAAAGGAACAAAGGTCATTCAGGTCAACACTTTACTGAATATCTACTATGTGCTTGACAATATGAATTACTGAGATAAAGAAAATAGAACTCTTGTCATCAGATGAACCAAAAAATAAAACAACAACAAAAAATTCAACCACTCATTGCAACACAAATGTACTTGTGCTATAATAAAATACAGTTTGGTCCTTGCCCCTACCTTCCATTCTTGGCATAGAACTTGACTCTAGGAATTTCCAAAGTAATGGGAACTGAGTTTCTGCTAAAGAGGTGACACTAGGTAGATTCTCAGTTATGAAAACTGTTTTTGTCAAGGAAAGGAAGGAGGAAGTAACACTTTATTTTACTTAGTTGTTCACATTGGTTGTTCCCCCATGCCTGAGGTCTTAAACCACAGACCTTGGGATGTATGTGGGACATACATGGGTACTAGACCCCTAGGCCACCAGGGCACCAGATTCTTAGTTTTAAGGGAGGGCCTAGACAAACATAAAGGGTTGAAATTGTCAGCCATCTCCCTTCCAATCTCTAGAATGAGAAGAGAGGCTGATAGAGATTAGTTCATTTACCAGTGGCCAGGATTTATTAATGATGTCTTTGTAATAAAAAAACCACAAAACTCATGAAGGGTGAGATTTTGGAGAGCCTCCGAGTTGGCCAACACGTTGGGGTATAAGGATAGGCAGCTAGGAGACATAAGCTGGAGCAGACAAAAGACATGTGTGAGTAGCTGACAAAATGGTGACAGCCAGGTGGACAGAAAAGAAACTATATGGGTAAGAGGCAGAAGAAATTATGGGAATTATGGAATGCAGAAGGGGACTTTGAGGAAGGGGTACTTTGAAACTACTGGCAATTATACGAACTATCCAAGAGGGGCAGTCCTGAAACAGTCTATCAGATAGTTCCCTGAGGTAAGAAGGGGGATATAAATCTGCCCTGGAGCACAGGCAGTGCGCTTCAAAGTCCACCTCTTAGAGGAACTGAGGCTGCTTTTTCGGACACCCTCCTGAATATGCTTTCATGTTGCCTACCAGATTCTGGCTTGACTACTGTCTCCTGTCTGGTGATCTGAATTCTTTCTCAGGGCAAAGATAAAACTGAGGTTCATTCATCCATACTGCTAACAAGGTTCTGGTAGGCTGTGTCTGAAGATCTGTTATATCTATCAATATTATAATGATCCTGACCGATCAGGGAATGAATGTAATTGAAATGGAATGACTTATACTAACAATTTAGCCTTATACACCAGCGTCAAGGGGTGGGGGATAGGAAGGAAGGGAGGGAGGGAGGAACATTTGCAGGAAAGAAGGAAAAATCTCTACCTATTTATTTTGGTTTTTTACTCTGGCCCTTGGTCGTGAATGCAGGTCCATGGGATTCACATGATCTACATGCCAAGGACACATCAACAACTTAGAATAAAAATTAAGCACTTGATTACAAGAACATTGGTAAACGAACATGCTAGGCAAAGATAGATAAAAGCCTGGCTCAGAAAGCAGTCCCACCCAAAAAGAAGTGGCCTGTGAAGCAGTGTGGCGTAAATTAAACCCAACTCCATGTCCATGAGATCTTTAGAGCCTTCCCGATGTTTTGGAATCTGCTACTACAAGCTCCTCCCAGAGAAAAAGGTCTCGTCTTGAGAAGCTGACACTTAAGAAGAAGTTCTGGCCCCTGAATACTACCACTTTCTTAGGGCTCATAATCTCCCTCACTCCCTTTACACTGCCAACTGAATTATATGCTCATGATATCATAATGGATTTCTCTCAATAAATCATAATTAAATGTGATTGGCTTGAGTTGTAAGTGAAACCTCTCTGCCCAGGTAAGACTTAGCACTTGAGATCCAAATCACATGCTATGTAACAAAGATGGTGTCTTTGGAATGACAATTCAAAACACCAGACAGGAGACACAAGCAAGAATTTAATAGGCAACAGGAAGGTCCATCTGGGAGGGGTCTGAACAGGAAGCTTCAGTTGCTCAAGAGGTGGTGTTTGAAGGTCATGCTCTGGGGCAGATTTCTATCCCCTCTTTTTACCTCAGGGGCTGAGGTACTGTTTCCAGACCATCCCTCTCTGATATTTTGCCTAAGTGTCAATCGTTTCAAAGGTTTCCTTCCTCAGATTTCCCTTCCGCATTTCTTGGTGCTGTGTTTTCTGCCTCTTCTCCACATAGTTCTTTTATGTCTACCTGGCTGTCGCCATTTTATCCGTTAGACATGAACTTTGTCTGCCCCAGTTCATGTCTGCCTGTGCCTGTCCTGATGATGGACTAGAAACTGTGTCACCTCCCCTTTCCTCACTCCACGCCCTGGCTATCTCTTCACCTGATTATTCATTTATAGCCTTTATAATAAACTGCAAGTATAGTGTTTACCTGAGTTTTTCTAGTTGTAGACAGAAAAACCTTCTTGTGACTCCTCTGTAAGAAACTTGCACAAGTGGAAGTCAAGACAAATATTGCTTAATTCTGTGAGAAGACCATGAAAGAATGCACTAATTTAAATAAACAGGTGTCTGCCCCTCATCTAGGCTGATCATATTTCCTTGAGACAAAAATGGGACATTGGGCTGGCAAAAAAACGGGCTGGGGTTATGTGCTGACCACTAAGGGGAGGGAGGAAGTGAAGCAATCTGAGCAGGAGCTGAGCAGCCAAGCTTGCAACAAGTAAGTACTGAGTGATGCCAATTGGTGATCACATAGTAATGACATGTGGTCCATCAGGACTTTGCACAAATGACCAGGACTTCTGCAAGGAACTTAGGCAAAAACCAAATTTGGCATCCCTATAAGGCCAGCTCTAAATGTCCTGCCTAAAACGCATGATACTTTAACCATTCATGTGCCAGAAATTCGCAATAATCTCCGCAGAGCCAGAGATAACCTCCATGGTGTCAGAGATATCCTCCATAGTAGCTACCTGCAATTCAACCAGGCTGCAGAGTTCTGTTCCCTTCGAACAAGCAGGTGTGCATGGGTAGGGATGGGGAATCCTCTTCCCACACAGCTCCTGTTTCCTGACAGGGGCAGGAACAGCAGTAACGGCTATGGTTCACCATAGTCAGCTGCCAGGAAGGGCCTCTTTAGCATGGGGCAAAAAGGCCAGCTGCTTTTGGGCCCCCTCAATGGATTGGGCCCAGGTCAACCCAACTGCCCCTTTGTTCAATGTTAAAGGTGGCCTTGGTTTATTAAAAATAGAATAAAATTGATATTCACAGTAAAACAATGGGATGGCTAGGAAATACGAAAAAAGAAAAAAAGGTACTGTTCTGTTTAAAACCATGTATAGAGTCAACCTACTCTCGCCCCTGGTCTTCTATAGAAGACAGGAGAGAAGCCCTTCTGAATGCTGCCTAAGTCTCCTATGATATTAACATTTTAAATTACTCTTCTGCCTGTTTCAGAGCCAAGGGCCTGATCACAAACCTCTTTTGTAACAAGAACATGCAAACCAGACCCGCCTACTCAAGAGCGGTTGTTATAAAAAACCCACCCTAAACCATAATGGTGGGCGGTTTACACAGAACAATCTGACCTGTGCCCAGGTTCAAATCTTCATACTTAATTAACTAATAAATTCTTTCAGTTTCATAATAGCAGGAATCATTTTAGTTGTCATAGTGAATTATCAAATCTGAGTCCCCATCAAATTTGCAGTCAGCAACCGGTATCTGAAGTGGGGGCAGTCTGATGGGATTGCTACCATATGCAACGGGTTTGTTCCTCGCCGAGCATCGGCCAAAAGACACAAACCAAACTTCATTTAAACAGGAAAGGTTTGTTACAACAAGTAAGGAGACAGCCTGATAAAAATACTGCCTCCTCCGGTGCTCTGCTCAGGGGATTTTATTGGGGTTCAGTTGAAGAAGTGGGTGGTGATTAGTCAGGGGACTGCTCGGGAAGATTCCAAGTCTAGTTTGTAGGCCTCCTTGTGCCAGGTCTTTCTTGCACAAGTTCAAAAATATGGTGATGCAAGTTCACCTTTAAGTCGGTCCTGATAGTTTCGTGACCACTCAGGCTGAGGGTGGGTCAGAACACAGCCTGGTCAGAGACTTTATTTACTTCCCCAAAGCATTCACCTATTTCGATTTCTCCAACTACTAGGTTTTGAGTGTTCAAGGCTGGAAGCCTCAGGTACTTTGTCTGCCTCTGAGAGTGGTCTCCTGCAGTGTTTTCTGCTATACTTTTAGGGTCTCTTATTTCTGGCCGGCTGTAGGACTGCGTCCTTAATCTGTGTCCTCTGAGCTAACTGAGAAGTGTCAGAACTGAAGTGAATTACAGGACACCCAGTTGATGTCAGAGAATTGAGAACTGCTATTGGAAAAACAGCAGCATATCATAGAGACTCTGATATTGACCCTGCTCCCAGTATCTTCTGTTAAGATGACAGTGTAATTGCTGCTGGGATCTCAGTGAGCTTCCTCCCGATTGTGCTCACTCCCACTTGTGTGAAGAGGTTTCATTGACAACTCAAGCCCATCAGTTGTAATTACACTATGATTTATGAGGGAAAATCCACATTATGATATCTAAAGTCTAGAGGGGGGATTATGAACCACTGAGATGAGGTTCAGAGACCAACGGGAGAGTGGCTGTGTCTGTGTCTGTGTGTGTATCTGCAGGTCTAGGATTCCCTGAGCTGTCAGCTTCTTGGTGAGGGGAGTGCTACCTTTTTCTTGCAGATGCCAAAATCAAGAGCAGGTTTTGGAGATCTCATGGCATGGAATCCTAAGCATCTTAGCGTGGCTGAATTCAGCTCCTATATTTATACTGCTTCAGAGGGGTTATTATCAGAGCTACTTGTAATGTTTTTGGTCTCAGCCTCTCTGCTCATCTAAGTTTTTATCAGTGCCACGGACTAATTTTGGGGTGTGGGTTTTTCAGCACAGACAGGTGTTTATCAGTGCTTGCCCAGCGGTACCAATGTCCCTTTGCCTATCCGGCTTCATCTATTTAGAATAGTTCCTTTCATTTTATATTGTCAGCACAAGTATTCTATTCCTATTCTATCTTAATTACACTCAATTTTTGAGCAGTTCAGGATCATTACTGAACTGGATGAAATGGTCTTCTTTGCAGGTCAAAAAGTTGAATAACAGCAGGTTCATAGGTTGAAACTCATGCAAGCTCATCAATACTTAGGATTTGTGGTGCTGTCTTAGCACTGTGTATGCTCTGAAATATTGCTCACAATACCTTTTTTTTTTTAAAGGAAAGGTGCAGACAGGAAAAAGGCGACCAGGCAGGCAGGCAGGCAGAGTAGGAAGAGGCGTGTTGTTTTATTTAGTTGCTGATTTTGGTCCCTGGGTCTTTGGGATGCACACTGACTGCGTACAGTGGCCTTATCCACTAGGCCATCAGGGCACACCTGCTCTGGAGATTGGCATTGCTATTATTCCCAGCTTACCCAGGAGGAGGCTGAAACTTACGGACGTTAAGAAAAAGGTCCCAGGCCATATGGCTAGTGAGGGCCTGAGCTGCATTTGAGGTCAGGTTGTGTGACGGCAGTCCCTGAAAGTTGTTTCTAGGCCTGCTGTAACAAAATATCTCAAAGCGAGTCGTTAAAGCAACAGCAATTTATTCTCTCACACTCCTGAAGGCTAGGACTCTGAAATCAAGGTACGTGCAGCACTGATCCCTTTTTGGAGGCTCAGAGGGAGACTCGCCTTGCCTCTTCCTAGCCGCTGCTCGCTGCTCGCTGCTCTCACAGGGCGGCTGTGGTGCCCCACTCCAGGCCCTGCCTCCGTCATGGCGTGGCCTCTCCCTGCATGTTTATCTCTCCTTCTAAGAATGCCAGTGCTTGCATTTAGGACCCACCATAATCCAGTATGACGCCATCATGGTTGTATTGCTCTGTTTCTCAGTATGGTTTATTTACTGTAACTCGGGATTCAGGACTTCACCATAATCTTCTGAGGGGGCGCGGTTCAGTCTACAGCACTGAGCTTGTCAACAGGAACTCTACAGTCGCAGGACACTGTGTGCTGTTGACATACATATGTGTGTCTGTATTGGGGCCAGGACCCCACTGCCCCTTGGGGTCCTAGATCACAGAGGTTTTCCAGAGAGCCTGGCTAGCCTAGGAGACGACGGAGAGCAGGGATGGAGCAGCCTTGGTGTCCTCCACTTCAGGGAAGGCGGAACCAGGTGCATCACCCAGGACTTGTGGGCAATAGCACTTATGGACACACATCTCTCCCTGTATCATTGCTTAGATCTACTTGACAGGAAAACTTCAAATGTATACTCTGCGTTGGACATGCTTTGTTTCTCTTGTTAACCAACTGTGCTTCTGGCTAGTGGGTTTCAACACTCACAGCTGTTAAGACTGTGCAAATGTTATAGAAATGGAGCAAGTTGAGAAACACTTATTCACTGGGTGGGATTATGGACTATGTGACACTGTGCATTCCCAGTACTTTCCCAAAGAGATAATCAGGAGAAAGTGCGAGGTGCCATTGTGTGAAACAGCGATCGTAATGTAGGAGCTGCAAGCCTCAGAAAGAGTCACGATAAACAGCACACATAGCTCTGCCCGGAAATTTCCTGGGGGAGCCGGGAGCACCATGAGTGTGCATCTGACCCTGGGATGTGGGAGCAGTCCTTGGCCCCCTGTGAGTTTAGTATTTGAGAGACCCAGATAGGAGCTGTCTCCTGGTGGAGCAGACTGATAGAAGCTAGTCCTGTCCCATCTTTTTGGTACATAAAATGGTTCTTTTGAACTAACATGTATCCATTTGGTGATATTTGAAATGCATTTTGTTTTCCCTCAGGGTTCTCATGAAACATGGTCTGCACATTTCAGCAAAGCTTGCTTCTGAGGCCAAGCAAACAAAATTGCCAAAGAACAACCGTTTCCAGGTTTCATTTAGGAGGAAATTTTCCTTTAGTCATTTTAACAATGGATTCAGTTACTAGAGACTGGAGTGCAGAGTTGAAGGCTCTATGTGCTGTCTGTTAACACTGCCCTTCCCTTCACCTTTTGGGCTTCTGCCCCAGGGCTGGCCACACAGACTCTTTTTCTTGGGCCAGACGGAGGTTTCTTAAGTGTGACTCAGACTGGAGATTAGGTCCAGGCAGAGGAGATAATTGTTTCTAGTCGACTTTCTTCTTGGGAGAAGGAAGTTCTCCTCCTAACTTAGCTCCAGCATCGCTTTTCCTTCAGTTGCTCCCTCGTGTTCCCCAAGTTTTGGCCCCTGGATCTTCATTCTGCGCTTTCTCTGTTCCCAGATGAGTTCATCTCACAGCTTCTCTGCAGAGGACTCGAGTCCTAATAAACTCTCTTTCCTGAGGACCAGGTGGAGATGGCCACCTCTTGTCTGCCAGCTTTTGTCGCCTCACAGAAACACATTTCTAAAGTCAGATTCACTGTGTGCTTCCACTTCAAAACCACCTGACTCTTGAAGAACCATTCTTTAGTCATTCCAGCTTAAGTGAACTCTCCTGGGTAGCCAACTGAGTCCCACGGAGCTCTCTCTCCACAACCATATCTTATAGCCACTTCTTCCCTCTCCTCATTGTGATGACTCTTACAGACCCTTTTCACCTCAGCTGCTCTACTGCAGTAGGAGAGCTCCTCCTAACTGGTCTCGTGTGTCTCAGAGTTCTGTAGAGCCGTATGATTCCATTAACTGCACAGCTCTGCTAAAAAACAAACAGCAAAACCATAGGGTGTTTGTCAAACGAAGCACCACTCTTCACTCTGGAAGCCTGTTCTCAAGATGGGACCTTCTTAGGGAAAATGCATGGCATCATTTTTACAGGTCCTGATTTAGGCACCACGAGTGCAAGCAACTTTTTCCAAGCTCTGGGGTTTTCCTATTTGTCTTCTGGAATGTGTACACCCCTATTCTCATTTTCTCCTGTTGCATCACCACTCTTCAAGGCTGATCTCCCAGCTATTCAAGTCCCTGTGCTGGGTCACGGGGGAGGTCCTTGGGTGCAGCAGGTGTCAGGTGCATTTGCTGTGATTGTGGGCGAATGCTAACTGTATACTCCCTGGACCAGTGTCCTAGCTGCTCGGGCCCTTTACAACTTTGCTTTCTCTATTCCCTTCTGAAAATCAGATACAGCAATACATTTGGCAGAGAGAGACCTACCTTCCTTTTTCTAACCCCGGCTGATTTTATATTTTATTAGAGGCAAAAGCAAATTTCCAAGATTCAAGTCAACCCCAATTTAGAATTATATCTGCCAGTTGAAAAAGAAAACTTTGAAAAAGACATTTGACTTCTTTTTTTTAACTTGGGGGAAAAAAAAGAAAGCTATAGCCTTTCAAGGAAATAGGATACTAACACGCACACACACACACACACACACACACACACACACACACACACACACACACACAACCAGCCTGGTTTCTGTAGTTTGACCCTGTCAAGCTACTCTAATCTTTTGTGACAGAGAAGCAGACCTGGTAAATCAAGTGAGGGGGTAGAGTGCTAACAATAGTTAGAATTTATCTTTGCCACTTTGAAACTTTTGATTTCTGAATCCTTCTCAGTTATCATTGAGCTGGTCAAAAGCTTACGATGGCGGGGGGGGGGGGGGCAA